>PVKU01011062.1:37500-46576 GCA_004027475.1 Anoura caudifer | reverse complement strand
CTAAGAAGATGAAAATAAAGTATCAAGAAGGCTCCTTACAAGGTCAGATTAGACTTTGATTTTAACAAAGTTCAGGGACAGCTCTATTACTTTAAACTCTATCTCTCCTTTCTCCTTTTTTTTGTGATTATTATTATTAAAAATGTAGAAAAAATCTTTCTGGCTAAGTAATTGTGTCTAGTTGAACTACTACTTTGTTCTCTAATTTTCTTGCTTTTCTTGGGGTGAGGGTGATAAAAAACCTCATTCTTTGCAAATCTACTGGCCACATGTGTACTAACTACGCAAATGTGTGTTCTGCTGTAGGTGCTTGCAAGAAAACTGGGAAGGTTGCAGATAAGTAAGAATAATCTTTCTCTCATGTAGATAGTCTGGAGATCATAAAACTTCACTGAGTGTGACAGGCTAGTAAAACTTGGGAGAAAATGCTGCCTGGCTTATTTACAGAAATAAGGGAAAGGCTAGGGGACAGATGGCATCAGCTAAGAAGTATCCTAAGACACCTGTGTCCTTTCCCTGCACTCACCTCTTCTTGGATCCTCTTTTAAAGAACAATATTTCTCGAGCACCCTTACTCTCCCTCCTTGCATTTTTACTGTAGGTTAAAAAATAAAGTTATTTTAATGTTTGCATGGGAATGGGAAGAGGGGCTAAATCTTGCATAGGTTTGACAAGTAATTAAGTCAATTAAAGAAAAAACAGAAAAGACATTATAGCAGAGAGAATAAGGCAGCATCCAGGAAGGGTCACAGAACTTTTACTCAAAATACAGAGTGGATCAAAATACTAAGGCTTAAAGATGTGAAAGTGCTTACATATATTTTTATAATTTTATTTGAGAAAGATCAAGCATCATTTTCTCTTGCTGATTAGCAAAGTATGAATTTCAGGTAACTGATAGTTATTTCTTAACTTTCACAAATACAAAGATATACAATATAAAATTAAAAATTATATAAAATATACCATAAATTATATAATATAAAATATAAATTTTATATATGTAAAATATTCAAAGGAGGAGTGGGGAAGTGGGCATGATCTTCTATTTGCAGAGAAAACCTATGAAAATCTAGATGTGAAATTTAGTTCCAGTCCCAGTCCTGGGCTGGGTACCCTTCCCTGACTCAGCTCCCAAGATGGTGAGGCCACCCCATGTGCAGTGTTTCCTAGGCTTCCCCTGCACGATTTCTCACTGGTTCAGCCAATGGGGGACTTAGAAATTAAGGGGACAGAATGGAGGAAAAGAAGGGCGGTGCCTATTTTCTCTGCCTCCAGCAGACAATAGCTTCTTCCAAATCTTCATTCTAGGGGTCCTGTAGTGTCTTTAGTCCAGGTGGGCCACCCTTTTCTTCATAGGACCCTCTGTGCTCTAGCACTTGTGAAACTAGTTCCATAACCCTGAATAAAATATCACAATTCTGTTTTCCTGGCTAAATTTTGCCTAATTCAGATTTTACAAAGTTGGGTCCAATACCAGATCATTTCTGAGAGAGAGAGAGAGAGAGAGAGAGAGAGAGAGAGAGAGAGGGGGGGGACTTTTGCTGACAAAAAAAAAAAAAAAAAAGGAATATTAAACTATGCATTCCTTTATTTATTTTAAACTGTATTTCATATTCTCAGCAGTGGATTTTCTCTATTTTCAAAAACCCATTCCCGTGTATATTTGATTGTTTATCTGAAATTATCTTGTTAGTAACTCCCTTTTCTGAGTGAGGTTGGATGCATGCAGAGAGCAGTTTGCTTATTCCTCAATTATGGCATTTGCCATAGTTCATACTACAGTTTAATTTTTATTATGTTCTTCCATGTCTGATTCTTAACTGGGTTGTACATACTTAGAGGGCAGAAAGAACCTGGAATAAATCTAATGTTTAATCTCAAGAAAGTAAAATACTGTTGCTCACATAGTAAATTTTTACTAAATATAGAATTAATAATCATAGAGGAGAAAATGATCAGAGTCTAGATGCTTGGTTCTGGTTTTATCAAGTACTCATGAATAAGAATATATCCCCAATTTCTTTAGTTGGAAGTGAATGATCTTTTTTGGGTGATGCATATTTAACTTGAAGTGCATTGCTCCAAGTGAGATACCAAGTCAAACATTGGTTTCTTCAAGGTTTTTTGATTTTGGTATGCTGTTTCTGCCTTAAATAGATTTCAACACCATCAATTTAAATTATTTCTGCTTATTTCATGATTTTAGTTTGGATTACCTGGAAGCAAACCTGAAACAAGGATCCAAGTACAAGCAGCACTTAATTTGTTTGGGAGATGATCTCCTGGAGCACACTGGTAGGAAGAGAGAGGGAAAAGGGAAGGGGAAAGGGAAGAGGAAGGGAAAGGGGAAGGGGAAGGGAAGGGAAGGGAAGGGTAACAGCCAGTAGAGAGTGAGTCAATAAATCAGGTACACTTGTGAGTGATTAGGGCTCCATCCTGATGGAAAGTTTTCATTAGCAAAATTGAGGTAATTTTTTAAATCATTTATGGTTCATCACTGATTGAGGACAGCTCCCAGGGTTTAAGTTCATGGCCCTTCCAGCCAATCCCATGCATATTCACCTTGGGGAAGACTAAGCCTTTTAACAGAAAGTTGCAGGTTCTTGCAATGAGAAGCCATCAGGAGGTAAATGTCAAGGAGAAGTGGATGGGGCACTGACAGCATCTTCTATAAATACAGAAGATCATAATACATGCTCAGAATGTATTATACATGCATGAGATTGTGTCTGTGTGAACGTTTATATGTAGACATGGTGGTGAGTATACGTACATTTTTTTTAAATTGAGAAGATATTTTATATTGAAAAGACAATGCAAGATGAGGAGTATCAGCAATTTCATCCTTTTTTTCTTTTTTGTTAATTATTTAAAATTATATTTTATTGATTATGCTGTTGCAGTTGTTCCAAATTTTCCCCCTTTGCCCCCAGCCACACAGCACTGCCCACCCTCAGGCAATCCCCACACCATTTTTCATGTCCATGAGTCATGTGTATAGGTTCTTTGGCTACTCCATTTCATATATGTACTGTATAAAATACAGTACAACTGTACTTTATATCCCTATGGCTATTCTGTAACTACCTATTTGTACTTCTTAATCTCCTCACCTCATCACCTATTCCCCCACGCTGCCCTCCCATCTGGCAACCATCAAAATGCTCTCCATATCCATGATTCTGTCTCTGTTCTTGCTTGCTTAGTTGTTTTTAGATTCAATTATTGATAGATATGTGTTTATTGATATTTTATTGTTCATAGTTATGATCTTCTTCCTTTTCTTAAGTGAGCCCTTTAACCATTTCATATAATAATGGCTTGGTGATGATGAACTCCTTTAGAATTTTCTGGTCTTGGAAGCTGTTTATCTGCCCTTTGATTCTAAATGATAGCTTTGCCAGGTAGAGGAATGTTGGCTATAGCTCCCTGCTTTTCATGGCTTTGAGTATTTCTTGCCAATCTCTTCTAGCCTGCAAAGTTTCTTTTGAGAAATTATCTGACAGTCTTATGGGAACTCCCCTGAAGGTAACGAACTGCTTTTCTCTTGCTGCTTTTAAGATTCTCTCTTTATGCCAAACCTTTGGCATTTTAATTATGCTTTGTCCTGAAGTGGGGCTCTTTGCCATCTGTACAGGACTCTCTGTGCTTCTTGGACTTGTGTATCTATTTCCTTCACCAAATTAGGGAAGTTTTCTTTCCTTATTTTTTGAAATAGATTTCCATTTTCTTGCTCTTTCTCTTCTCTTTCTGGCACCTGTGATGCAAATGTTGGAATGCTTGAAGTTGTCCCAGAGGCTGCTTATACCATCTTCATATTTTTTGGATTCCTTTTTCTTCTTATTGCTCTGATTGGTTGTATTTTGCTTCCTTATATTCTAAATCATTGATTGACTATCAGCTTCATCCACTCTATTGTTATTTCCCTGTAATTGTTTTTTACTTCAATTAGTGAATCCTTCATTTCTAACTGGATCTTTTTTATGCTGTGGAGGTCCTCACTAAGTTCCTTAAGCATCCCTATAACCAGTGTTTTGCATCTGATAGATTGCTTATCTCCATTCCATTTAGTTTTTTCTGTGGAGTTTTGATCTGTTCTTTCATTTGGGCCATGTTTCTTTGTTCCCTCATGTTGGCAACCTCCCAAAGTTTGTTTCTATGTATTAGGTAGGGCTCCTATGACTCCATATCTTGGTAGTGTGGCCTAAAGTAGTAGGTGTCCTGTAGGATACAGTAACACAGTCTCCCCCATCAGCCAAACTGAGTACTCAAGGTTTGCCCTTCATGTGGGCTTCATAGAGCCTCCTATGGATTTAAATGTTGATTGCTATTGGAAAGTCAATAGGAGGGATTTACTTAGGCCTGTCAGCTGCAATGACTGGCTGTGACCATTGACCACCAACCTCTGCCTTCCGTTGAGTATCAGCTGTGGAGAGGCAGGGTAGTGGTGCTCCAATGTGCTCTGTAGCTGTCCACTGGGTGCACCAGTTCTGAGGTTTTCAAGTGGTGCAGGCCAAGGTCGGCCCCTACTTGTGTTCTGCCCATGGCCACCCTGCATGAGCTATAAAGCAATCTGAGATGGCTATTACTTGTGCTGGGCTGGAGATTCCCAGGCAAAGCCAAGCTGTGAATCTAGGCTGCCTGCTGCTAGTGCTGGGCCTGAGGCCACTTAACAATAGGCATGGGGGCTGGGGGCTTACTGAGGTCAGCTGGTGCTTGCTTGATAGGATTTAGGAAGCTGTGAAGCATAAGACAAGACCAGCCATTCATATGGAAAAGTCAGGGTTAACTTTTTGGGTGGGCTGGTAAGTTGGGTGGGATGGAGTCTCATGGGGTCTCCAGGGTGGGGCAAACAGTATTAGCCAAGATGATGGAGTCTCAGATATGGTACCTGCCTGCCTGCTTTGTGGGAGGAAGGGTTCAGAAAAGGGACAATGGCCTCTACCTGCCCTTCTATCTGGAAGAAAGGTGACCCCAGCTCCCACCTTGATGCCAAACATTTAAGTTCCTCCCTGTATGTCACTGGTGCCTTTCAGGCTGCTACCCCAATGCTAGAGCTCAGAGAGAGTAAGTCTGAGTAAGACTGTGTGGGTCCTTTAAGGGGAACTGCTTTGGATTCGAGCAATTTCTTCTATCAACTCAATCCCCACTGGCTTTTGCAGCCAGAATTTATCTTCTTGGTACTGGAACCCTGGGCTGGGGGACCTGGTGTGGGGCTGGGACTCCTCATTCTGGAGATATATCTCCTGAAATTTCATCCACCACATGTGTTCGTAAGACTAGCCTATTCCATGTCTGCCCCTCCTACCAGTCTGGATGGATGTGGTTTCTTTGATTCCACAGTTTTAATTTTCATGTGGTTATGAGAGGAGGTGAGCTGTGTTAACCTATGGTGCCATCTTGACTGGAAGTCTTATCCTTGCCTGAATGTCCAAAACCTTTTACCTGAGTCTTTGACAATAGACATCTCAATTTGTACCTTGTGTTATTGACTCAAATACAAATACCTAGAGTTTCTTTGCACATAGAGTATACTTCTAATTTTTTATATCCCACAGTACATGATACAATGTTTTAAATGCACTAAATGCTCAATACAAGGTGGGGCAAAAGTAGGTTTAGAGTTGTGAGTATGTGAAACTGAGTTTATTCTTATATCACTTTTTATTAATTGCGTATTATTTTCCATATGGACAACTATAAACCTACTTTTGCCCCACCCTGTATTTATTTGGTGAATGAATGGTGTAATAGACCATGCTGTTGTATGGCAAAATATTTGCTTTCTCCCTTTACCTGTAAAGGAGGGTTTACAGCTGTACTCCACTAATATTGGGCTTAGCACTTAGACTTCCTCAGGCCATATAATGGTCAGGGTATAGTCTCCACCACTTGACGTAGAGTGTGGCTATGTGAATTTCTTTGCTCAATAAGATGTTTATATGTGAAAAACTCAAAAGCCTAATATGTGCTTCATGAATGGTCTTGGTCTTCTGTGAATCTACATTTCTACATGAAACAATGTTTCCTAAGGTAGCTACTGCTTTAAAGAGAATGAGAAACAGATGGGGTAGACCCGTATCCACTATGCAGCTTTGAGCCAACCCCAAGTAAGCTAATCCTTGATCAGCCTACCCACATATACACAAACTAGAATAAATGATTGTTTTAAGTATTGAGTTTTGGGTGTTTTTTTACACAGCACTATTGTGCAATAGCTAACTGTTACAAGAAGCAAAAAAAAATTCTTTAAGCATTAGAATAAGACAATATTGGTTACAACAATTAGTTTTTATGAAATATTACACATACAAATGCAGAAATTGTTTTTATGCTATTTTCCCAATAATAGTAATTGTTTTAAGCTCTTTTAGATATGCATAGTATGAAATGTAGGGTAAGAAAAGTAATGAAAAACAAAACAAACTAGATTTATTTTTTTAATTGTAACAAAAGAGTTAAACAACACATATAAAAATATAATACAAAATATTTTATTCAAGCTTAGGCATCCAAATCTCAAGTCAGTTTTTATACAGAGATCCTCACTAATCACACTGTCTAATCTTGCTCCCATTGTACCCATCCTATTACTATACAGGGTGGGCAAAAGTAGGTTTATAGTTGTTAGTACACAACACACAATTTATTCTTGTATTATCATTTATTAATTATTACATTATTTTCCATGTGAACTGTAAACTTACTTTTGCCCAACCCTGTGTATAACCTCATTCTTTTTTCTTTTCTTTTCTTTTAATTCAAGATTTTATTTATTTATTTTAGAGAGGGGAAGGGAGGGAGAAAGAGAGGCAGAGAAACATCAGTGTGTGGTTGCCTCTTGAGCACCCCCTAATGGGTACCTGGCCCACAACCCAGGCATGTGCCCTGACTGGGAATCAAACTGCTGACCCCTTGGATCATGGACCGGTGTTCAATCCACTGAGCTACACTAGCCAGGGCTCATTGTTTTTTCTTAATAGCAGTTTTTTGCATTTCAAAATTCTCTTGTCTGTTTATTTATTTCTCTTTTGACAGATTCCTCCACTAGAATGGCAGATTTCTCCATTGGAACACAAGTTTTTGTCCCTTTTCCTCACCCTTGTGTCCCAGCATCAGTAAAGGATGTTCAGTACATGGTAGAAAAGAAACAAATAGTTCTTTTAAAGATACTATAAAGGACACATGGACAAAACCAAGGTGGGAAGTGGAAGTAAGGGAGTGAGGTGGGTTTGGCTGGGGTGGGGGGAAGCGGGGAGAAATGCAGGCAACTGTAATTGAACAACAATAAAGTAATTTAAAAAAAGTCAATGTCAAATGCTACCAATAATAGTACATTTCATATTTTAGTTATTCTTGAGGTATTTTTGTGAACCTCTAGGTTTGAATTTCTGCTCTTAGTAAATTTAGTAGAAGCACCAACCTTGTCATAGGTATTGCTGAGTGTTTGGTTAAATAGTTCAAAGTGCATGAGATTGGAATTTTGTGTGGAGGAACAATTATTATTATTATTATTACTATTATTATTATTATGCTTAAATTCAGTGAAATGTATGCAGGGGTTTTAGGTATCTGTTCTTCATCCAGGTGGAAGTATACCCAAATGAGGGGAAATAACCCACAAGCACACTTAGCATTATTGAATTCCTCTGATCTTGTTATTCATCTCTGGCAGCTGGCTTCAAAACAGCAAGGCAGCTACATTCCAAACTGCATTTTTAAAATGTGAATATTGTACCTGTTACTTTATGTTTTATGCATTGTTTGCAAATAGGAATTATGTACCTTTATAGTTTATGGGTTTGCTTGGAAAATGTCTTCAAAGAAAGTTCAATATTAGGCATACAAAACTAGTTTCTAACATTGCTGAATGCCTTTTTTTCTTTTTTTTTACCATATCATCGATGTTCTTAACAAAGAGGATAATTTTAAGTTATACTTTGCCCTTTGGCCTCATTATTATCAACTGGTGAGGACTGGCCTTGCAACATGTGTACTTACCCAATAAACTGTAAAAAGCACTGTGTGCTCCCTGCCTGAATTTAAGAGGTACAATGAATTTTCCTAAAATATATCAAGACAAAGTTTGCCCACCTAATAACATGTGAAAGGAATCCTGGGCAGAATTTCATGTCTTTGCATAATTTCACATATAGGACCAAATTGACCAAAAATTCAATCAGGCATGTCACTAAGCTAAAGGGGCATTTTTCAGATATGCATTTTACTTTATTTTGGAATATAGGGTTTTTGTTTGCTTTTTCAGCCTATGCTACTAAAATTTTGGTATATCTTTGCAATAGTAATTTATTTTCCCATGATATGTTCTTTCTATTGCTATTAAGTCTCAACTCAAAGTGTATCTTTTCCTGTTTGCCATATATTATGTTGTCCCCAACTCACCTGTCACTATTTTATATTTTTTTCCTCTTCTTTATTTAATGTTCCTGAGAACACTTTCTGTCCTAAGACATTTTCTTGTTCTTTTACCTGTTTCCTTTGGGGGTGGGGAGGACGGTGTTTCTATACTGCCATTAGAATATAAGTTTATGAAAGCAGAGATTTTTCTATATTTTCACCTTTGTGTTTACAAGTTCTGGAATGTCACCTGATCCATAAAATAATACCCAATAAAAATATGTAAAATTCTTACAACTCAACAATAAAAAGACAAATAAACCTAATTTAAAAATGGGCAAAAGATTTGAACAGACAATTCAGAATAGACAATTCTGAAAAAGACATACAAATGGCTAACAAGGACATGACAAGATGCTCAACATCATTAATTATTAAGAAATGCAAATCAGCCCTGGCTGGGTAGCTCAGTTGGTTGTAGTATTGTCCCATACATCAAAAGTTCCAGAGATTTTTACAGTATGTAGGAGATTGGAGGTAAAAAGCTAATAGATTGAAATGGTGAATTATGGTAGTATAATCTAGAGAATTTTAATAATCATTTTTAATCTTCATATTCAACAATATATTTACTGTTATAGAAATCATAAGACCTTGATTGTAGCATTGGCCTAGCAATCAATTAACTGGGTGACCATGGCATGTTACCTAACTT
>PVKU01011062.1:0-35000 GCA_004027475.1 Anoura caudifer | reverse complement strand
AAGGCCATTCAAAAGATTAGCTACGTTAGCACACACATTTTTCTAGCTTTTGTAATAGGTACCTACACATTTGACTGAAAAATATTCTAATTGATTATAACAAATGATCACACCTCTCCTATGCCGCAGCTTCTTTCCATTGGCTGCAGGTTCATACTTATAGACCAGCATGGTTGTAGCAATGCCAAGTCTTGGCATTGATTCTTACTTCCTGTCTCATCTTCCCTTGCGAAAACTCCTCCCAATTCCTTGGACAGTCACACAGTTTTTGTTATCCTTTAGTGGCTGTTGGAGATGATAATTGTGAGGGTGATGTCAGTGTTTTGCTTCCAGCTAGTAAGGCTCATATGGAAATAGAAAAATTTGTGCAGACTGATCTTCACAAAAGGTCTGCCTTTCCCTAGTGCCTTTATGCTGTATTGATCCCACTTTTATCCCTTTCACAAAGCCCTGCAATAACCTAGCTCTCTTCACTCCTGGCCCTGGCTTTGCAGTGGAATTTATTATGAAGTCTGGTGTACAGACTTTAAACAGCTATAATCTTGGCCAGGTTCAAGCCCAGCCAGTACTGCTAAACGAAGCATGACAAATGTACACTCACTTGGTGGTGACTAGTGACAGCTGGGATGATGATGTATCCATCCCAAGAGCAGAAGCAGGACATTTATTTAGTAAAACCCTTCATCTTCTCTCTCTTCTCAGCCTCACGATCTAACATCTAAAAATACCACTTCTCTGAGATAATCATTCAGGCAGTGAAACTTAAATCCTCAAATTTCCAGAATCAGCTATATAAAAGCATATCCAGCCATAGATACGACAAAGGCAGGGGTGTGCATTGGTATTACTTGATTCCTTGCCTGAAAGTCAGAACCCAGGAGATCCTGAAATGACACACAAACTGAGCATCCTGCACCAGCCAAGTTGGGTATGGAAAATATGAAAAACAGCATCTTTAGAATTATCATTTTTTAAATTGGCATAATGAAATCATGTATGTTTAATTTCAATTGTCTTGTTAATGATTCCTAGTTACATTTGTCCTTGAAAATCAAAAAGACCTGATATTAAAATATAGAAAGAAACCCCCTAAAGTTAAGTCAGGATACTCTCTCTGGTTCCCCTTGCCAAGCAATATGTATTGCTATCTTTTTGTGGTTTGCATTTCTCTGATGACTAATGATATTGAGTGTCTTTTCATGTGCTTATTAATCATTTACATATCTTCTTTAGTGAATTCTCTGTTCATATTTTGCCCATATTGTGTCTTCTTATTGAGTTGTAAAAATTTTTAAACATCCTAAATACATGTCTTTTGTCTGCTATATAGATGTGTGTGTGTTGCAAATATTTTTCTCACTCTGTGACTTATCTTTTTGTTTTCTTAATAATGCCTTTTTAAAGAGCTCTTTACATTTTAACTTGATACAGTCAAATTTACTCAGTTTTTCTTTTTGGTTCATGCTTCTTGTAGAAGCAATCTTTATTTACTCTTAATTCACAAATATCTTTTACTGTTTCAGTGTTCAAGTTCTAGAGCTTTAAATTTACACTTATGCTAATAATCTATTTGGAGTTTCTTTTTGTGTGTGGAGTCAGGTAATAGTCAAGGATTTTTTTTTTTATGTGTGACTATTCAGTTTATCCAGGATTATCTGTTGGAAGATTTTATTTGCTCATTAATTGACTCAGAAATCTTACCATAAATAAATTGACTGTACAGGTGTGAGTTTTATTCTGTCCCATTGATCTACATGTCTCCATTTTCACTAACACCAACATATCTTAATCATCTTAATTAACAATTGGAGTGCAGCCAGGCTGCATTTTGAAACTCCGCTTGACATCATGATCACTTCTTCTCAGCCTCCTTTATGTACACATACATGCCAATATTCTCATTCTCTTCTTTAGCTCTGTCAGCATATCACCTTGGGCAGGATCTGTGATATTCTCACCGCAGATACCAAAATTGACCTCTTCAATATTCCTTCCTCTGAGATCCCTGCTCTAAATGAGCAGTATGATTAATTATGATAATGTCTGATAATGATTTCCCTTCTCTGTTGACTCATTTTTTAATCTAGAACCTTCTGGGGCACTATCTTAATGCAAAGATGATAGCTTTTGTAATGGTAGCTTCAAACAGCATAATAAGTTTGCTGTAATAAAGACCACATTTGGAGATCAAGTGTGACATTTGGAACCCCTTAAAACAATGCTGTTCAAATAATGGTAATTGTACTACTGATAACATAATATTTTGTCTAAACATTGTCAACAAAAAGGTAACTGAATCTCTATAAATTTAAGAATGAGTTTTATTTGGGCCTTACTGAGGCCTATAGCTCAAGAGTAGAACTTCAAGAAGCCTTGAAACAGTACCTCAACTTCAGAGAAGTGAGTGATGCTTATATAGACAGAAAAGTAAGCAAAAATGCATACAGTACATCAGAAGTTTCAATTTTGAAACACACATTTCAATGATTAACAGTTTTACATCAAATGGAAAGAATGCATAGAAGAGATAAGGCTGGGTCTAGAAATAGTTAAGTTGCCTTGAAATTCTTCCAGATGCCTTCTTATCTGCCACTGTTTTCTGTAATCATTGACCATTAACTTTGAAATTCTGCAGAAGTCATTTGTGTTTAGACTCCATGGTTTATGTCTTAGTGAGAAATATAGGGAAATTCATTATTCTCTCTTGGTTATTGATCGAGCCAGAGTAGCTTAAGCATCCTTTACTTTTCTCAATATTTATACAAGTTTTTGACTATGTATTAAGAATATAGCAACCCAAACAGATAATTTCAAAGACAGTATTGCTTAAACAAAAGTGTAATTTTATAGAAAGAAATAGTCAATTTAAATTGGCTATTTAAACTTAAACCTGAAGCCAGGTAGGCTCTTGATCATTAGTTTAAGATATCTGTTTCCATGCTTTTGGAAATTGTATGCTATGGCCACCACTCCCACTTCCATTTCATCTGGCCAGGGCCCCATTTCTCATACACTGAAAGCAAATGCTGCTAACAATTCACTGCTTCCCCTTCTCCCTCTGCCAGACCTATAGTATTAACTGATATCAGTTAACAAACGCACCCACTTTGCCCGTAGTTATGGCACCTCTGTGGTTGATTCCCACTCCAGGGCTCCCTATAGTATTAGGTTAAGCTGAGTCATGACAGTGCTGGGCCCATATCTATGCCTAACTTCTTAAGCTGCCCTATCCCTCCTCCTTCATTTCTTCACAAATTTCACTTGAAGGTACCCTATCAAGAAATCAGAAGCAAATACATTCCTATTTCAAGATTTGCTTCTAGGGAGTCTCTTCTAAGATGCAAGGCTTAAATAATTGCCACATAGAATAGAAAGAAACTGGCCAGATAGTTTCCTGGGTCTTTGTAAATAATCTGACTTATTTTATTTTTTATTTTTCTTTCCCTATCTAAGAGCCAGTGAATCATTTAAAGAGCCACAACAAAGTACTAACTATTCTTTTTGTTCCACATCTAACGTGCATGTATTTGCCTTCATTTTGTCTTTTTCTAGCTCAGCTCTGATAGGATAAATGCTACTGTGTCTTTAATGGCTAAATCAACCCACTTACTCTTTCTTCTTCCTTCCTAGCTACCTCTAACACACTAGTTTGTCATTCACAAAAACTCTTCCTGGATCATTAAATTATATGGAAAGAGGCTTCCACTATGAAGGATGCTTTTAAAGTTAAATGAAAAGCTCCATTAATGTCCTCTTACCTTTGTAAGCTTGAGGCAGAAAGAGTTCTTTTTTACTCATTATAGCAATTATTTTTCCTGCCCTTAAATATATCCAGAGATTTCAAATCATGAAAGCAATTTAGCTATCAAACTGCCATAATATAAAAATAATTTAAACTCAAACCAAATTTACTTAAAATGATGGATAAAATAGCTTAAGAAGTCTATATCATGCTCCAGTCCAACCAATTTTTATTTCCTTGAAGAGTCTTATCTTCTCCATCATTAAACTTTTATTCCTATCACTCCTGGGTTGTTTGACCTACAGAAATCTTTTATTTCCTCATATTATACTTTTCAAGTTTTCAAACATTATATTGAGGTGTAACATGCATGCAGTAAAATGCACAAATCTAAGGTGCACCAACTGATGAAATTTTACATATGCCTACTTTTGTGCAATCACACAACTCAAGATACAGAAAATTTCCCACAGACTCAAAGGCTCTCTCTTGTCCTTTCCCAATCAGTATTTTCCATGAAATATTCATTATTCTTTCAGCTAATACCACAGATTTGTTTACTACTTCTTTGATTCATATAAATGGGATAATACAATAGGTACACTTTTACATATGGCTTGCTTTCCTGAATATTTCATCTGTGAGCACTATACGTCCTTGGGCTTGTACATCTTACCTACTTACCTGTTTTCTTCCATAGCTGTTTGCTATTCCATTGGTGAATATATCATTATATTATTATCCATCACATTGATGATGAGTGTTGAGGTCTATTCAGTCTGGGGCAACTTTAAACTATATTGAAATGAGCATTCTTTTGAGCATATGTACTCATTTCTATTTGGTATATATGATACTTGAAGCAATATGGAGAAAAGAAATGTTTAGTGTTAATAGACACTTCCAAATAATTTCTCCAAATGGTTGTATATATTCCCCCCAAGCAGTGTATGAGTTCTGGTCATTCTACACTTAGTTGTCACATTTTTTCCTATTATAGGAGTTGGATAGTGTTGGTATTTTCTTGTGTTTTTAATAGCATTTCTGTGATAATAACATTCAATAAACTTTCATCCACTTTTGTGAAATCCTCAATTAAGAATTTTAGTTTTTCAAAAAATAATAGGGTTGTCTGTCTTTTACTTACTGATTTGAAGGAATAGTATATAGGTTTTGTATATGAGTCCTTGTGGAATATATGTATTGAAATTATACTTCCAGGCTATAACATGCTTTAATAATCATTCAATAATAATAACATAACAGTATTTTTGATGAACAGAAACATTTTATTTTTTGTTTAAAAATCATTGGCTACCACAAGATTATAAAAATATTTATCCATGTTTTTTCTAAAGAAGTGCTATTCAATATGGTAGCTACTGGCCACATATGGTTATTGCAAACTAGAAGAGCACCATCTGAACTATGCTATACATATAGAACTTTGAATTTTGAAAAAATTAAAATATTAAAAATTTTAATATTGTTACATGTTAAAATGATGGTATTTGAGATTTATTGGGTTAAGTAAAATATACAATTAAAATTAAGTTTACTTGTTTCTTTTTAATATTTACTTCATAGTCTAAATATATGCAAAGTTACAGTAATCAAGAAAATATGGTACTATCATAAAGATAGATATATATAGATCAATGGAATAAAGTCAAGAGTCCAGAAATAAGCCCTCATATTTACAGTCTATTGGTTTTCACCAAGGGTATATGGTAATTCAAAACAGAAGAAATAGTCTTTTCAATAAATTTTTCTGGATAACTGTATACCTACATGCAAAATAATGAAGTTGGACCCTTTCATCACACAATATGAAAAAATTAATTTGAAATGGATCATAGACATAAATATAAGAGTTAGAACTATAAAACTGTTAATGAAATAAAAAATATGAGTAAATATTTCTTACTTAGATGTAGACATCTTCTTAGGACACCAGAAGCACAAGTACCAGAGAGAGAGAGAGAGAGAGAGAGAGAGAGAAGTTGAAATTTTTTGTTGTTGTTTCAAAGGCCAATATTAAGAAATAAAAATAGATTTCTGTCAGCAATGTCAGGAAGTGGGCTGGTGGAGGGCAGCTGGGTCTACGTGCAGGTGAATCTAAGGAGAATTGGAGCCATCAAAACCACCACCAGGACTGTGGACAAGAGCAGGAAGATGCTGCAGTGCATCGACTACACGATGAACTGCATCCAGCAAGATGGTCGTATCTTCATTGGCACCTTCAAGGCTTTTGACAAGCATGTGCACTTGATCTTATGTGATTGTGATGAATTCAGGAAGATCAAGCCAAAGAACTCAAAACAAGCAGCGAGAGAAGAGAGTCCTTGGTCTGGTGCTGCTTCGAAGGGAGAACCTGGTCTCAATGACAGTACAGGGACCTCCTCCCAAAGATACTGGCATTGCCCAAGTGCCACTTGCTGGAGCTCCTGGGGGCCCAGGGATGAGCAGAGCTGCAGATAGAGGAACCCCAGCTGGTGTCGCCATGCCCTACTCCCTTGCAGGACTTGCTGGGCCAGTTCGTGGTGTTGGTGGGCCATCCCAACAGGTGATGACCCCACAGAGAAGAGGCACTGTTGCAGCTGCTGTGGCTGCTGCTGCTGCCACAGCCAGTATTGCAGGGGCCCCAAACCAGTACCCACCAGGCAGTGGGGGTCCTCCTGCACACCAGGCAGTGGGGGTCCTCCTGCACGTGTAAGCAGAGGGGCATCCCCTCCAGCCATGATGGGCCCACCTTTTGGTATAAGGACTCTAATGAGTCCCCCAGTGGGTATCCCTCCTGGACAAGGACCTCCAATGGGCATGCCCCTTCCAGGAATGCAGCCCACTTCCCCCAGGAATGCAAGGCTTTCTTTGACCCTTGGTCGCAGAGATATGAAAGTAGCTCCATAGAGGCGTGGGCCCGTTTCCCCAGGGCCACGTTACCACAGACCTGTTTGTTTTGGAGTCTCACCATTATCCTGCAAGTCTTACTTCTTATTGATTGTCTAGTTTCCCTTATAGGACCCACTCCCCTGGGAATGCACCCACCAACGTCCTAGACTCATCTTGGCCCTCCTCAGCTCCCTGTCTGTTTCTGGAAAGACTGCACATAGTCCTTTTATTTCCTTGTGGCCTGTGAAACAAATTTATAATAAACTCTTAATAGCCACTTAATGGGATATTGTGAATACAAAAAAAGAAGAAGAAAGAAAGGAAAATTAACACAGAAGGGAAGGAAATATTTTCAAATCATAATTTTGATAACAGTATTGAGACTATATAAAGAATTCTGAAAACTCAACAATGAAAATAACAACCCAACTTAAAAATTGGTCAAAAAAAATCTGAGTAGACATTTCTCTGAAGAACATATATATACCCTGGGCCTATAAGCATGTGAAAACGCAAACATCAAGGAAATGCAATTAAAACCACATGTGATATAACACTTCACCCACATGAGGGTAACTAGAATCAAAATGACAGATAATAATGTGTTGGCTAGAATGCCAAGAAATTAGAACATTCACACATTTTTATGATCTTGTGGCAGGCAATGGTTTTTGAAACAGTAATAAATTGTGCAGATGCATTGGAAACCACTTCCTCAAAAGTTAAAGCATAGTTACCATATGACCCAGAATTTCCATTCCAAGGTATGTACCTAAGAGTCATGCAGATAATATATGTATACAAAAACTTGTATGTGGATATTCATAGCAGCATCATTTATAATAGCCAGAAATGGAGACAATCCAAATATCTATTAACTTATGAATGGATAAACACAATGGTATATTTAAAATGTAATATTATTTGGCCATAAAAATAAAGTATTTATGCATGCATAACATGTATGAATCTTAAAAATATGCAGAGTGAAAATAAAGTCACTAAAGACCATATTTTGTGATTCTACTTAAAAAAAATGTCCATAATATACAAATATAGAAAGCAGATCAGTGGTTTCCTAGAGATAGAGAGTTTGGGGTAACTGAGAGAGAATGCTACAGTTATAGGCTTTTTGAGGGATACTGATGAAATGTTAAGGTTGATTGTGGTGATGGGTGCACAACTGTGTGAATACAATAAAAAAATCATTGACTTCTATCAGTTAAATGGATGGATGGTATAGCATATAAATTATGCCTCAATAAAAATTTGGCTAACATTATATTTATATTGACAAGAATTGCTTTTAAATAACCATTTTATATTTTTTCACCTGGACCTTTGATCTATCTGGAACTAATATTTTCGTGTATGGTGTGAGTTAAAAAGCAAACTGCTATTTTATATGGATATCCAATACACACACAACCATTTATTTAATAACTAGTCAATTTCCCACATTATTGCAATGGCATTTTTATTAAAAAGCTATATTTATTTTGTTGGGAATGTGTTTCAGAATACTCTAATAAACTATCTTTTTTTAAAATAGTGTCTTTTTTAAATATAAAAATAGTATGTGTATGTGTTATAGAATCTTGAGAGATATGGAGCAGTAAACATTACATACAAACCCACTCAGATATTAAATGTTTACAACATTTTATTTCTTTCTGCCTCTTTTAAACATTTCTCTGTATATATAATTAGAACTGAGATCTAACATAAATTTTTGTTCTTTTTCCACTTAATTTCATATTTTATTTATTTTTCTAAATCATTAATCTTTGAAAAGTCTTAATGGATGTAGATTCACATATAAATGTATGCTAATCTATTTTCTTATTGTGCAAACCTAGAGTCAAATAACATTTTTGAAAAATAAATAGCATTATGATAAATATCTATATACTTACATTTTTAATTGGGAAAATTTTCATTCATTATTGTTTCAAATATTTCTTCAGCTCCTTTCCCTCTTTCTTCTCTTTCTGATATTTCCATTACACCTTGTGTAGTTGTTTCACAGTTCTTAGATATTCTCTCCTTTTTTTTGTCTTTGTTCTCTTTTTTGTGTTTGTCTGTTTTTCAGTTTTAGAAGTTTCTATCGAAATGTCCTCAAGCTCAGAGATTCTTTCTTCTGCCATGTCCAATCTCCTAATGAGCCATCCAAGATATTCTTCATTTATGTTGCACTGCTTTTGATCTCTAGGGTTGTTTTCAGTTCTTTCTTACAATTTCTATTGCTCTGCTTACATTACTCATCTTCACTTTATCCATTACAGTCTTTAGCATATCAGTTTTTTTTTTTATTCCTGGTCTGATAATTACTATATCCCTATTATGTCTGGGTTTTATACTTGCTGTCTCTTCAAGTTTTTATTCTGATTTTGTTTTATTTTGGTTTTGCTTTTTTGGCATGTTTTGCCTATTTTTCTTGATAGCCAGATATGTTGAACCTGGTGGTTAAAAGAAACCACCACAAATAGACCTTTAGTAATGTGGTGGGAAGGTGTTGGGTGTAGGTAAAATTTAGCATATCTTGTTTTATTGTACTTCTCAGATATGAGTGTTTTACACATTGATGGTAAGACCCTCCAGTAGCAAAAATATTACAACTCACTTAAGTTTTAGACAATGGTTAGCATTTTTTTTTTAGCAATAATGCATTGTTAAATTAAGGTAGGTACATTTTTTAAACATAATACTATTGCATACTTAAGAGACTACTATATAATGCAAATATACCTTTTATATGCACTGGGAAGCCAAAACATTTGTGTGATGGTTATTGAGATATTTGCTTTTTTGTGATGGTTGGAACTGAATCTGCAATATCTCTGAGCAATGTCTATAGTCCTATGATTAGGTCTTTTATTGAGACTAGGTCTCTGGTCTGTGAACAAACAATCACAGTGTTTCTCTATTTTTTCTCCCCTCTTAGATGGGCAGGATGGCTAGACTGGGCTGGAGCCGGGTATTTCCTTCTTATTCAGTTAGGCTCTGATAATACCTTAGGTTAAGCCCTGTTTCTCCTGAGGGCAGGCCTTGGTACCAACCAAGATCAGCCTGCTCTAGTGTATTTTACAATGACTCCTTTCATGGAACAGTGTAATGATTGCTGGGGGGAGGGGCGCATGAGAGGATTAAGTGGTAATGGGAAAAATATAATAAAGATTATATGTTTAATTTTTTTAAAAAGTCAGGGCCATCAATAGTGTACCTGTAGATGCAACGAAAAAAAATTCTCTGAGTGTTTCCTCATCTGTAAAATGGGCATTTTACCTGTGAGGACAGCATTCTCACTGTCTAGAACAGTGGCCAGCACGTGGTAGGCATTCAATAAATAAACAAACAAATGAATAACTCAAATAACTCTTTTCACTAGCCTCCTGCTGAAAGCCCCAGCGGATTACATAATCATGTAATCCGCTGTAATCCGCTGGGGCTTTACATAGCTAACTGCTATGCTATACATCTGAAACTGATACAGAGCAATGTTGAATGTAAACTCTAATTGAAAAATAAAAATAGAGTTGTGGTGCATATATACACATGGTCATAAAAAAAACAAGGAAATCTTATCATTTGTGATGCATAGATGGACCTAGAGAGTATTATGTTAAGTGAAATGAGTCAAAGAAAGACAAATAACATGATTTCACTTATATATGGGATCTAAAAAACAAAATAAGCAAACAAAATTGAAACAGATTCATGGATACAGGGGCTCACTGGCTGTTGCTAGGGCATGGTGGCAGGAGGGTGGGTACTAGGTGGAAAAGGTGAAGAGATTAAAAAGTACAAATTGGTAGTTATGAAATAATCATGGGTATGTAAAGTATAGCATAGGGAACATAAGTCAACAATATTCTAATAACTATGTTGGTGCCAGGTAAGTACTTGAAATATTAGGCAAATCACTTTGAAAATTATCTGATTGTATAACCACTATGCTGCACACCTGAAACTAATACAAAATAATCTTGCATGTAAACTGTAATTTAAAAAATAAAATATATAAAAAGAATTCATGATGAAAATATAAAAGAACTTGGTTGAGTGCCTAGAGATAAATCTCACAAAATTGTGGGGTAGTTCCCACCCCAAGACTGGGTCACTATGGAATGTTTAACTCTCAGAGTTGTTCACACTGAGCCTTCATCAGTTATTCAATTACAGGTCAGGTTTTCTTACCTTGGCACTGATGCCTGTGGAGGCTTCTGCAACTAAGTGTCTGCTCTGATATGTCATGACTCCCTATAATGACTTGTCTGTCTCATCAATCTTGGGGGCTGCCCTGAGTCCTCCCCTCACTTACCGATTCAAGATTTATTGAGCTCTGGCTGGTGTTGCTCAGTGGATTGAGTGTCAGCCTGCAAACCAAAGGGTTTCTGGTTCAATTTCCTGTCAGGGCATATGCATGGGTTGCGGGCCAGGTTCCCAGATAGGGGGCACATGAGAGGCAACCACACATTAAAGTTTCTTTCCCTCTCTTTCTTCCTCCCTCCCCCTCTCTCTAAAAATAAATAAATAAAATAGCATAAAAAAGAAGAAGAAGATATGGTGGTTATTCAGTTTGTTCAACTTTTTATTTTTGTTGGGAGAGAGTGGCGATGTCCAAACTCCTAACATGAGAAACTGGAAACGGGAAGTCAGCAGTGATTTGTTTTTAGATCTGTAAAAATCCATAATTAAGTTTTAATGAAACAAAATTTACACTTGACTGACATTGTTTATAGACAAATTCAAACATGACTCAACAAAAGGAACATATTACTACAGAGGAAGTATATAATGTTGAGGAACATTCATTTTTTAGTCATACATGAATTTTGTCATTCCTGTGTTTCCTGAGCTCTCTGATGGGCCATCTCTCGTGCATAAGATGTTTATAGTCCCTGCTTCTGAGTCATTATAACAATGTAATGAGACCACACATACAAAGCCCTTGACAAAATTGGGCATGTTATGAAAGCTCAATAAGTGAAAATTATTATTTATTATAGACTTGAATATTTCTTCTATTATTGGGCTTGTAGATTACATCCTGGTTTTCTTTTCTGGAAATCATAGTGAAATATAGACATATTTTTATAAGTGCTTGTTTACACTTTTTAGTATTTTTAGAAGCTTAAAGTTTTGAATTTGCAAAAGATTATTAATACTTTTAAAACCCAGCCAAATATTATCAAATTGCTTTCTAGACAAATTATGTCAATTTGTACATCCATCACCAGAATGTGAGAATGCCTATCTCCATAATTCTTTTTAAGCAGGCTAAAAAAAGAAAGAGAGAAAAGACAGATTTGAACTTGAATTCTTTGATTAATAGAAAATCTGCATTATTTGTTCTTAATGTATTAGTCAATAATATTTTACCTTTTGTTTTTGTCCTTCATCCTATTTTCTATTAGAGTACTATCTTATACACATAAATTTAAAAATGTTCTTTGACTATTGTGATTTCTAGTTTGTATTAATTGAATCAAATATTATTTATCTTAATTTTTATAATTAATTGGGAAGATTGATTTTATGAATTATAAGTAATGAACGTATTATATAAAAAAAACAATCATACAATTCCAAAAACCCCAAAGAAAATGCTTTCAAAGTTATTCCATAACTTATCACTCATAAATAATCATTGTCAAAATTTAAGGGATATTATTTTAAGTGTGTCTATATAAATAAGTATCAATTATTTTAGTAAGATTGTTATCATACTGTACTGCTACATGTATTTAGCATTTTGTTTAAAATTTAATTACATTTAACCAAAGGTAGGGGACAAAAATTGGATTGAAATTAAGGAATATTGAGCTTCAGATAAATGTTTCTTTATTACCTGATATTAACTGCCAAAATATCAGGTAATAAAAAATGTTTCTTTATTACCTGATGTTAACTGATATTAATCAATAAATTAGAGTGTATTAAGATGTTAGAGGGGAGGGGGAAGAGGGGCAATGGGGGAAAATAGGGGAAGGGCCATCAAAGATCATGTATAAAGGACACATGGACGAAGCCAAAGTGGGTAGGTTTGAGGAAGGGAGCGGGATGAGTGGGGTGGGGGGGGCTTGGTGGAGGGGAAAATGGAGACAACTGTACTTGAACATAATGAAAAAGCTCATAGAGTATTCTTTAACCTTGTGTTTCAAATTTAAACAAGCTCTGTTGACTTCCTGCTCTGAAAAATTAGAAAACTAGTACATCCTCTATAGCCTCTCCTCCCAATATTTGGGGTTCACATATTATGAATATATATTTGCCATTTATATATTATGTTTGCTTTGCTAAAAGTTTTATCATCAATATAATTATTATTGTTTGATTTTGGTTTTTAAACTTCAGTAGATTCAATGCCTATTACTTTTCCTTTTACCATGATTTCTTTTTTTCTCATTCCTGATTTTAAACTTGGATTTATTTCTAGATTGACTTGGTATTTTTTATAAGCAGGGCTTGGGATTGGTTTGATCTCCAGTATTACAAGCTCAAACATGTCTGTGTGTTGAGATTATACTAAGTAAAATATAGCTAGGTACAAATTTTGAAGCTATATTTTCAATACGTTAGAAATTTGTACCCCTGTATTCCAACACTGGGTGCTTCTGTGGAGAATCTGAGGCTTTGTATGTAATTTCCCTTTCATGCTTATTTACTTTTTGTTGTGGTTACTAGTATTGTTGTGGATACCCATGTGATTTCTTATCTATCCTTGAAATCAATGGTTGAACCTGAACTCCAAGGAAATTCTTTATTTCCTTTTAGAACCCTCTGTGGTCTTGAATCACATCATCATAACCAATGGATATTTGCATGAGCCTTTTCAGATGGGTTACACCTAGAATAAAGGACAAACTGCATTTGGCTTCAGAACAGCACTCTAGTGGCAAGTGCCAAGGAGCATTTATATTGCTTCCCCTCTTATTCAAGACTGCAGTTTTTAGAAGGGTTGCTTCATTTTTTTTTTTATGGTTTCCTTGAAGAAACAGGATTTTCCCTATTTTTCAGGATTTTTTTCCCTAATTGGGATCAAGGAACAAAGGTTGAAGAAAAGGCATTAGATTATAAAAATATAATAGTTGAGAATAAATATATGTTCTATATCTAAATAAAATTTTCTTCTGTGAGAGCTCAAACTGCAAAAATTAAATTGTTGTATATTTAAATTTTATATATTGAGCTCTAAAACTTACCACATTTTAAATGCAAATACAAAAACTAATCTAGACCAAGAATAGTTAAGTAATTAAATATAAATTATTAAATTTTATAATTAATACTATTTAACATGTAATCTTCTAGGATTGGATTTTTCTTGCTCCAATTTATGTTTTCAAGATTCACACATATATAGCTACTGTAAGTAGTAGGTACAAGTTATTGCTAATATTCTCATTTTATGAGGCCAACATAACCCTAATACCAAAACATAAAAAAATCACCGACTAATCTCTTTCATTAACTCAGACAAAAATATTTGTTACAAAGTCTTAGTATATTGAATTCAAACCATATAAACCCTGACAAAGTAGGGATTATCAAAGAAATGCAAAGTTGATTTTTCATTCAGAAAACAATGAATATAATGTGCTAAATTAACATAAAAATATAATTATCTAAGTCGACATAGAGAGTCATTTGATAAACTTGACAACCATGCGTAATTAAACCTCTTGGAAAATTAAATATAGAAGAGGACTTCTTCTACTTGTAATTTAAAACAATGCCATTTACATAGCATCAAACATCACATTCTAAGAATAAATTTACTAAATGATGTGCAAGACTTCTACAACGAAAATGACAAAATATTGCTATGGGGAATTAAAGAAGACCTAAATAGAGAGATATATAATGTTTATGGATTAAAGGACTCAAAATTTTTAAGATATAAAATCTCCCAAAATTGATCTGAGATTCAACACAATCCTAATCAAACTCTTAGAAGTAGTTCTTGTAGAAAGTAATAAACTGTTGATTTTAAAATCCACATATGAATTGTAAATGATCTAGAGTAGCAAAAATGATTTAGAAGAAAGATAAAATTTGAGAAATTAGACAACATGATTTTAGGGTTTACTAAAAAGTGGCAGTAATTCATGAACTGTGACTTTTTTTGTTAAGATATACCAGAATAGCATGAAATCAAATAGAAAAGCTAAGCAAGAGAGCCAAGATATCTAGTTAATTTAATGGGAAAAGTCTTTTGAAAAAATGATGTTGGAACAACTGCATTTCCATGTAGGAAAAAAATATCTTTGAACTCTATTGAATGCCATACATAAAAATCAATGTGAGTCAATAAATCATAGAAAAAGAAGAAGCAAAAGACACAAAGGACATAAAAAATTGTAACCACAGGAAAAATGAACTCACCAATAAGATTTTATAAAATCTAAAATTTTCCACTATTCCAAAAAGATACCATTATTAAATAATAAAGGCAAACTTTGCACTGAGAAAATATGTGTAAGGCCTACATATACAACTCATATCCTGAATAAATAAAGAATTTCTACAAATCAATGTGAAAATAAAGTGAACCCCTTTAAAATGGACAAAACACTTGACCTTCACAAAACACTTGATGAAAGGTAGATGATAGCCAACAAACACATGAGAAGATGATCAACATCATTAGTTACCAAGTAAATGAAAAACAACATCACAAGGAGATACATTACATAGACATCAAAATATCTAAAGTTACGAAGACTGAAAGTATTGTGCTTGCATGTGGAGCATCTGGAAATCTCATGAATTTCTAGAAGAAGCGTAAAATGGTACATCACTTAAAATGAGTTTGGTAACTCCTACTAATGTTAAAAATATATCTACATTATGATTATTGAAGTGAAATAAATGTGCACAAAATGACTTGTACATAGCAGCCTAATGTCCAATAGCACAAAACGTAAAATATCTCTCAATCCAAACATGGACAGATAAACAAATTGCAGTAGGAAAACACAATACCTGCAGCAAAAGACAATGTATACAAATCAAGGGAACCTATATTTTTATCCAATATTCATTCTCTTAAATCATTTAGTACATTTAGCCAACACAAATGGGCACCTGCAATGTGTCAAACATTGAGTGAGATTTCATGATACCATGCTTATGGTCAAAGTGGCAGTCATTCAGTTGGTGTCTCATAGCCTAGTGGCTAAGACAAGGAGTCTGGAGCCAGATTGCCTAGACTCAGGTATGCCTCTGCTGGGTACTTCGGGCAAATTTCCTGAGCTTGTAGTGCTTTAATTTCTTTACCAATAAAATGGATATAACAATACCACTTAAATTTCTGGGTTGTCATTAGATTAAATGAGTTAGTATTTACAGTGCATTTGAAACAGCACATAGTAAATAAAAAGTGTTAACATCTAAATTGGAAGAATTTATTTCTTTGCCTGGAATAACCAGGCAGATTTCCAATCCAGATGAAAAAACTACTCTTTAGTTGGGGGTCCATAGATGGATATTTACTAGTAAGTATTGTACGTCACCTTTTACCTATGGTGCACCCATCCCCCAGATGCTGTGAGTGATGGTTGCTTTACAGCTCACTGCTACCCTACCTATCCCGAGACTCGCCTGTGATCTACAGAAGTTGCCTCATTGAGAAAAGATTACACACAATTTCTGGGGACAGCTTGCAGTTAACTGATTAGAGAATAAAAATGAGCAGACTCTTTGCCTCCAGGTGGGATCTAGTTTCTGGTGTCCTACATGCTATGCTCCAGAACCTCTGAGGAATCAGGCTGAGTTAAGCTTCAGAAAAACCTTTATCTTTGCTTGGCTCTTCCTCTGTGCTATCCTATTTTCCTCACTCCCTTTCTCCCAAGTTTACTCCCCAATTAATTACAGGTATCCAAATCTCATTCCCATGTTTGCTTCTAGGAAAGCTGGCCTAAGATAAGTAAGAAATGTTATTTTCAGACCTTGCAGGATCAGCTTGTCAAGGAAAATCAGATGATTTAGCAAACTGAATTTGAACAATGACAAGATAACAATATACTAATTACAGCAGCTACCAGGAGAGGAGACACTCTTTATAAGACAACTTGAGAGGAATGAGACACAATGTAAATGCAACTGTCTCCCTTCTGCCAGTCTGAAGGTTAAGGTCTGTTGCACTTAGTATCTGTCTCCTCAAATCAATTCAGTGGGAAGGCTGAGCCTGTGGTGATTCTCAATGGACACCCATTTTGGCTCAGATTGGCAGCCTGCTCCTTGACAGGGTACTGTGATCTTGTGAACGATAATTTTCTCTTGCAGAATCTCCTGGGTGAGGTCTTTCCTATGTCAAAAATGATAGCAGGGTGCCCAGTCTTATTAGTTTCCCTGATGTGGTCACTTTCTCATTTATCAACCATTTATAAGTCACAAGTTCTGGAAGGCAGACAATACAGAAAGACTTTTGATGTCAGATATCAGGTAAGCTGACCTCTTGCTCAAGTAAGATGGGATTCTCTCACTGAGGAAATAAGAGGCTGCATTTGGGGACTCTAGGGACTGCCCTAGAAGCACTGCTTCTCATGTCATCATTCATACAAGGTACTCAAGAGTCTTGTTAGAATTCAGTGTTCCATGACCTATCCTTTTCAACCTTGAAGTCCAAACCTGGCCCATGGTACAAGGGGTGTCCAGGCAGCTACATCTCAACTGTCCAAATGCCAACAAAATGGATCAAGTAAACAGATTTTGCTAAAGAGTGTGTTCTATTAGGTTTGAGATGAGCACTGAAAATCTGCATTTCTAACAAAGTTCCTCAGTGATGCCACAATTTGAGCAGCAAGGCTCAAAAAAAGAAACAAAAACAAAAACAAAAACAAAAACCCACCAAAACAAACAAACAAACAAAAAAACCAAAAAACTCTTTCTCCAAAGCTGGTTTTCTGATTAACTACAATGAACCAGACACTATAGGCACTGGAGATCTATCATCAAATAAACATGCACAATGACTATTCTCAGGGATCTGGCACCTTAATGGGAGTAGGTAGACAAAAAAATAGGTAAAAAGGAGGTATTTATCATGTAGAAGTAAATCCTATGTTTTACAATAATGCAAGAAAGGAATGGAGAGGGAAGGGACAAGGAATCTACTTTAGAACAATTGATCAGAGATGTTTCTGATAAGGTGACATTTGAGCAGAGACTTAAGTGACCTGAAGGAACAAGGCACGTTCCTGGAGGAAGAAATTGTAGGGAGTGCTAACAATATGTGCCAAGGCACTGAGGTATGAACATATTAAAGAACAGCAGTGAAGACAACTGGACTCCACTGGAATAAGTTATGAAGAATGTGGTAGGAGTTAAGTCAGAAAGGTAACAAGTGGCTAGATTCAGAGTTTCATAAGATTTTATTTCAAGTAAATTGAGAAGTCAGTGGAGGATTTAAGATAGAATATGGCATGATATAACTCACATTTTAAAAGAACCACTGGCTTTTGTGTGAAGACTTTAAGGGTCTAGAGCAGAGGAAAGCAGGGAGAATTACAGATCTATTGCTGCTGATGGAGCAAAAGGCTCACAACAGTGAAGGGCACCAGTGTTGAAAGTCTAGATAAATCCTGTAACTAAGACAACATGGTTTTCTTCTTTTTTCCTGATGGATTAGATGTGAAGTGCCAGAGAAAGTCAAATAACTCTGAGATTTTTACCTAAACAACTGAAGAAATGGGCTTGGCATTTACTATTATGAAAAAAGACTGTAGTGGAAACAGATTTAAGGGGAAATCAATAATTTAATTTTGGCTGTTTTGTTTGAGATTCTTTTTTCTCTCTCAAAGTAGATACACTAAATAGGCAGTTGGAAATATTAGCCTAAGTTGGGAGAAGGGGAAGTAGGGACTGGGGATATAATTTTGAGGACCATCAAAAAAGCAAAAGGCCTGGCTGTTGAGCTCAGTGGATTGAGCGCAGGCTGTGAACCAAAGGGTCACCAGTTCAATTCCCAGTCAGGGCACATGCCTGGGTTGCAGGCCAGGACCCCAGTGGGGGCCACGTGAGAGGCAACCACACATTGATGTTTCTCTCTTTCTCTTTCTTCCTCCTTTCCCCTCTCTCTAAAAATAAATAAATAAAGTATTTTTTTTTTTTTTTAAGCAGAAAGACTGGATGAAATTAAATAAGAAGTATTAATATCAAAGCTGTACTGGGAGTGAGCCCTGGGAGACTTCTGTTGTATTGAGAGGTCAAGGAGACTGAACTATAGAGCAAAGGAGACCAACTAAGAGCATAAGGGGTAGGAGAAGACCTAACTAAGTGAAGTGATGAGGAGGAGTTAGTAGAAAAGTATACCAAAGTGACACTATGTAATAAAAAAATTCCTTAGCTGGAAATCCATAGCTCTCCACCAAAATTTGTTGTCCTTTGTTTTGGAAAATGAATCCCAAATGTATCTGAAGTAAAATAAAACCATACAAAGGACTTTGTACAAAAACAAACAAAACAAATCTCTGTGCCTGATCAGGCATGCACTTGCAGCCTGAACCCTGCATTTCTTTTATTTATAGTCACAATATTATACAAGAATTGGCGTTCACAAGGATTGATTCTGGAACTCCATGGGTAAATAAATGATCAAAGATTTCATTATTTGCTTAAAATAGAGTAACTCACTTTAGAAAATATCTTAAATAATAAATGCTGACATTTTAAAGAGGGTTTCAAGGCACCCTGATCACTTCAATGTGGTAGAATTGGGGCAAGCACACATAAGTGAATAAAGACTAGATGTTTCTGGAATTATTTTCTCCCAATTTTTTCCATCCACCTAAAGTCAACATTCTTTTTATTACTCAATAGTTAAATGAAGAAAGGAAGATTTTTAGGTCAGTAATCCATATCACCACAAAAAGACAAAAAAAATTAGAGCATGTTATTTCTTTACTTTCTTTGTCTAAAAGTAGTGTAAGCTACACAATAGATAATTACGCTTTTGAAGGTACACATGTTCTTAAGGATATTATCTGGACTTGGAGTGAAACAAAGGTTAATAAGAGCAAAACACAGCAGCAGACAATATCTGTAGTTACTCATTGGCATATTGCTGCTCTTGGCTGAGTCCCTGGCCACCCTCAGGACTATGAGCCCATTTCTTTTCTCCCCCGAAAGAAATGTTTTTGCTCATCTGGCTTCTCCATCCTTTTACTGATAGTCTTGTTGTCCTATCTGACCGGCTTCTAAGATTCTGGCCTCCAGACCACACACTGAGGTGAAGCTCTCCTTACACCCTCAAATACTTCAATTACAAGCTAGCACCTTCTACCCACTCCTTCCCCGTAGCACCTGGGTCCATTTCCCACCAAGTCTCATTGCATAGCCAATGACCCCATCTCGTCTTCAACTCTCTTCTTTTTCATTATAAAGGAGGAAGATAAATACATAAATACCCAAGCCCCCAAACTGAGAGCTTTGAAGTCCTTGTGTTTTCTTCTGGTGACCAGGTCTTTCTTACTTCATTCCAGGATGGTTCCTTAGGTTGCCACAAAGTAACAGCTATTCCTGGGATATGTCAGATTTAAAATGTGGGTAAAAAATCTCAGAGGAAGAAATAGAATTCAGTGAGAAGCTCAGGGTGAAGAATGATAGAAAGGGGAAAAGGCCAAGAGCCACTTGGGTTGGGATGCTTTGAGATGGAATATTCAGGAAATACTGGCTGTGGGTCATGCTTTTGTCTTAAGATATTGTTATGGACTAAATAGTGTTAACTTCACCCCAAATTCACATGTAGAAGGCTTTACCCCCAAAGTGATTATATTTGCAGATAGGATATTTAAAGGGATAATTCAGGTTAAATAAGGTTTAAGGGTGGGGCCCTGATTCTATAGAACTGGTGTTCCTATAGGAAGAGGAAGAGACACCAAAGCAAGAGGGAAGAGACACTCCCTCTCCACTCATACACATGAGATGACACAGCAAGAAGATAGCCACCTGCAAGTCACAAAAGAAGTCTCACCAGAAATCAACCATACTGGCACCTTGATCTTGGACTTTGAACCTCTAGAACTGTGAGAAAAATTTTTGTTTTTTAAGACAAAGCCATTCAGTCTCTGGCATTTTTGTTATGGCATCCTGAGCAGACAGATGAGAATACATATACCAATTTTGCCACAAAGATCTATAGGACTGTTCCCCTATTTGTCCTAAGTTTTATTTTGTAACTAGAAGATAAAAGTAAATTGAAGATTCAGAGGGACAAGATGCTCATCTTCATTAAACATTCTGAATGAAAATGTGGACTTAAAAATAAATATATGCTTGGAAAACTAATGCAAAACCAATAATTTATATATATACATACTTTATATCATTCTCAGTCATCATTTTCCCAGAACCTGTATACCTTTGGTGTTTAAATGATAAGTAGTTTGTTAAACATTTTAAAGATATCAGAAGACAGGAATTCAAGAAATAAGTCCATGTGGATGGACATAGTGTTGTCAAGGACTAGAGTGTGTACCACAACACATTTTTTCAAGCAATGTGTATTTAAGCAGCAATAGATTAGTATCTGACAAGTGACTGACATTTTTTCCCCATCACTGCTCCCTGCACTTGCTTTTTGTACAGATTTTTTTTTGCAATCAAATTTTTTTCTGATGCACCACCATATTCCCTTACCCCTTTAACACCCAAGGGTATGCGTTGGTGAAGATGGGTAAGATCCCAGGCCTGGTGAGTCAGGGACATGGTATGATGTAAAACCCATGACTCAGCCATTTTCTAGCTAAGTCAAAATTACATGAACACATTTTTGTAAAGACTTTATTTATTTTATTTTTAGAGAGAGGGGAAAGGACAGGATAAAGAGAGGGACAGAAACATCAACATGAGAGAGAAACATCGATCAATTGTCTTCTTGTACACACCCTGACTAGGGACTTGAACCCACACCCAGGCATATGCCCTAATAAGGAATCACTGGTGACTTTTTGTCTTGCAGGATGTTGCCCAACAAACTGAGCCACACTGGTCAGGGTGCATGAACACTTTGAGTTTTGATTGCAGCTGTCAAGGAAGAAGGAACAAACACTGCTCAGAATCAACCATACTATTCATAGTCACAGAGATTCAGCACCCACATTGGATTTTCTGACTTCCTGTGGCCTCCTTCTCTTCTAGGAGGCTGCCTTCCTCTTCCCACTCTTGATTTATATTCTTTCCTTCTCTATTTCCCCAATTCCTACTAAAACTCTTTCCTCATATATAAAGTACAGACAATATTAGGCTCTTAGGTGACTCAAGTGAATAAGTAAGTAAAAATGCTTTGTAAACTGTAAAACAAAATATCTTCATTGGTAAATGTTGTTATTATTATTAAATGGTAAATGAAATTGTGAGGCAGGGTCAGAAGTCATTTAAAAGGTATAAGTGGAACTGAATCCAGGGAACTTGCAGATAATAGCCCAGTGACTTAAATAGGAAGCACAGACAGATGTACACATTTTTCTGAATGTGCATGTGGGAAATTCTCCAAGAACAAGACATCCCAAGAGAATCCCTGCCTCTTCTCCTAGAAATTTTCTCATCCTTTAACAATACCCCTCCTCCCAGACTTACCCTTATTCACAGCTAGGATCTGCGTGTATATTTTCACCAAGCTAAGTGGAGAGTTGGCAGTTATTTGCTTATTTTCCTCAGTATTGCCAGTCAGTATGAATTAGTCCAAAAAAAAAAAAATAACAAGGGCTGAATTATCTGATTTAGTTCTCCACACTGGGTAGGTTAGTATTCAAATCGAAGCTAAACACATTGTGTGGAAACAGGGCAAAATGTATATTAGGATTATTTGGCTTCCTGATTAACTGTTTTACAGAAGTCTTGGAGATAGGTAACCTCATTGACTCAAATTGTCAAAACTTGTTCAAACAAACACCTCAGCCAAATCTCAGACTGTGACTTCAATTTAGCTTCCATTTATTCATAAGCGTCATTTATGCACTAGAGTATGACAAAATTTGTCCCTACTTTGTAGGCTAATAATATGCTTTTTGCTTTATATGTCACTACTTGATTTTCTGAAAATCCCTCTCAGACACGTACCTATAAACTTATTTTATAAATTGGAATATAGATTGGACTCAAGGTTAGCTGTTTGGTGGTAAGTGGCAAAGCTGGATTTCCTATGTACCTTTTTAGACTCCAAAACTAATACATCTTTTACTGTATCCAGCAGCTACCATAAATGCCACATGGTCCTTGTGGATAGCCCTTGACCATCTCCACATCATGACTCTTGAACTGACTTGACCCCACAGATATATTCTACCTCAACTTCAATCTTTCCATTATAATATGTTTTTTTACCTCTCCAAGCTTCTACTTACCCACTATCCTAGCTTGTTACTTTTACTTGCACATTTCAAAAATCTTAGTTATTAGGCCTCTTTCTGCTTACCCTGAGCACCATTAGACCCTCTGTGTGTAGTCATGTGTGCACATGTCTATGTCTTCAGCTGTACAGTCCTTATAGGGAGAAAATATCTTATATATTATTTATTATCACTTATTTATCATAATATCATGCACATAATTTGCTTTCAAAGTCTATGTTTTGAGACAAAGTAACTGAATAAATAAAGGAGAAAAAATTTTTGAAATACAGTATAGTGAGGTGCTGCTTATTATGGAGTGTGGTTCCATGTATGGCCTTCTACTGCATACTTTTAAATTATTATGATGGAAAATATATTTTTCCATGGCTTCAAATGCTTTGCCAGTATTTCTCATTAGCATTGTCGTGGATCTGCTAATTTTCCGTATTGTTCTTTCCAAAACTATGTGTGATAACACACCTTGGGAGAGTATGAATGTTATACCGTATTTCCACATGGAGACATGAATGATCTGTGACTTTAATATAATTTATGTTGATATATTTTACTTAAGGATACAGAGGTTAAGAGAGCCTAAAGTATTAACCCACAGCTTATCTGAGTACCTCTATATCCTTTCTCCTTTACCTTGCTCAACTGTTTCATAAATGCTTTAATATGTTTAATGAACAGCCACAGCCAAGCCTAAAATGAGGCTGTGAATCAGTTAGGGTATGATTGGATTTCAAGCCAGCTCTGAAAGATTTCTGCATCATACACAGCTTTAATTTAGTCATACATCATCTTCCTTCCAACAGCATGTGTGACTAACCTTATAAACCAGAAGGAAACTATATCGGGTGAGACAAAGTAGGCCTGTAATTTGATACTTTTGTGTCCATGCAAAAACACTTTCATGATTCTGTAATCCAGATACATTGCATTCTCTCTTACTCCCAAGGTTGTAGAGTGAGCTGGTTCAGAGGTCTCCAGTGCACCTGCATCTCAGGCCATATTGGTTTAGGGCTCTAAGAAAAACAGACATCTAAAAAATGCCCAAGAGTCATACTGAGACCTGAAGTGCATGAGTGGTGGGTGTGAAATGCAATCTGGTCTCTGTCCAAATAATATAGTGTAACTGAGACTAGAGTCTTCTAGAACAAAGTGATGATGAAAATTGCAGATTGTGGGGGTATTCTATGACAGTGTTACTGGAAGCATAATCCAAAGGCCAGCAACATCAGCATTACCTGAGGGATCATTGAAAATTCAGAATGTACACTGTCCAGGTGCTCAGTTGGTTGGAATGTCATCCTATATACCAAAAGGTTGATGGTTCTATCCCAGTCTGGGCACATACCTAGGTTATGGGTTCAATCCTCAGTCAGGGCATGTATAGGAGGCAATCAATTGATGTTTCTCTCTCACATCAATGTTTCTCTCTCTCACTTGTTCTTCCTTTTCTCTCTAAAATCAATGTACATATCCTTGGGGGTGGGGGTTAAAATGCAGAAGTTAAGCTTCATCCTAGATATACACATTGCCATCTCTAGGAGGAGGACCCAAAATCCATTTCCATGAGCTTCTTAGGTGATTCTGATGCACATTAAAAATTTGAAAATTCTGCTTTAAATTATCAACAACCAATAAAACTATAATACTATGCTCTGTGGTTGATACTGCAAAGGTATGGTCCCTGCTACCATATGGCCTCCAGACAGGCAGAAGAATTCATGATTTCAGTGTCCACTTCTCCTTTTACAGTACCAAATTACACAAGTAAATATTTTTAAAAAGGTCTTGTGTCTCCAAAAATAAAAAAAATAAAAATAAAACAAATAGAAAGGACACATAGTTCTCAAATATCACATTTAACAGGTTGCCTGCAAGTTTGCTGTTTGCAAGTCTGAACTTATTTTTTATAGACAACATTCATAAGATGCCATAATATCCCTGAGATACTAACCATATCAAGGAATTGAAGTATTCATTCCCCTCCCAACCTTTGTGATTAAATCATTTAGGCTTCCTACTTGTTCTCCTTAGCCACATGCTAGGCACATGGATGCTTCAAGTTCTAGGCCAATAGTGATGAGTTGATGGTCTGGCATAATGCAGATGGAGCATCTGAGTGCAAGTGAGAAGGCTTGAGCTTGGAGCAATGCTTGAGACTCTGATCAGGCTGATAGGCCTCTGGTTGCTGACCCTTTCCTTCTGAGAGATACAACTTACCTACCTTCCATCTATAGTTACCACCTATTGATCTGACCAGAGTTATGCCCCTATATGGATCAACAATAATGTTACAGACTTTCTCCTATATTCCTTTCTTCATGAGCTCAGCTTTCATTTTCTTATGTCAACAATGGGGGCAACAACATTGAAGGAGACATTCAGCATTGTTTCTGTACAAGTGCTGGATATAGTGTCTGACACAAAGTAATTGCTCACAAAATTACACAAAGTAATCGCAAAGTAATTGCTCACAAAATTCTAAAAATAATGATAGTGATATAGTCAATTGTAATAGTATCATTAATAGTATTAGTTATTCTTTGTGTGGTAATTGAAACAAAAGACAATTTGTAATGTATAAAACCATTAGCTTTTACATTGCAAAAATAAATGAGGAGTGATTATTCTCTCCTACTTCCCCACTTCTTTCCTTTATTCTTTCCTAAGAGACACTGAGAAAACAGATTATCAGGGGGGTGTAAAAAATAATGTCTTATGTAACCAAATGGTAGCAGATTTTCTGGTTAGAAGTAGGAAATTTTGTGTTGTTTCTTGAACCCAGTTCTGGGACTGAAGGCTGGAATGACACAATGGCAGGAGAAAGAGGAAAGGAAAAAAAATGGAGATTAATTAAGAGTTTTTACTAAGTCAAACACTGATGTCTTTGAGTTTTCACAGTCATTACCTCCTTTGGGGTTTATATTGAAAAGGCATTATTATCCTTAGATTCCTATGAAAGACAATGGAGATACCTGTTGATCAAACTAGTCGCCCAGGTCACACAGGTAGTAAGCACTAGGGCTACAATATGACCCACGTCTGGGTGCCCCACGTCTGTGTGCTCCATGCCTGTGTGCTCCACTGTGTGTCTCATGTCTGTGTACCCCACGTCTTTGTGCACCCCACGTCTTTGCGCATACTTTTGTCATAGCCTCCTTTCCTCATCCTCTCCCCTAATTTACTCCCCAAGGCTTCTGTCCTTGATTGGTAATGGGGCCACTTGAGAAACAAGAACTCAAATCAAGTTAAGGGAATATCATAGATGGAAATTGGAGTCACTGTAGCCAAGAGGAGGATGAAAAGCAAAAAGAAAGAGAAAGGACAGAACAGGCACAAGTGGTATGCTACCAGCAGAAAATGACATTTCTTATGGGGATTTACCTGGCTTTCTGTATATCTTGTCCATGTCAGAATATGGGAAAGTATGATTAGAAAACTGTTCTTGTAGCAAGAGTATAAACTCTTTGCAAATAAAGAGGCACATAAAGTACCATCACTCATATGTCCTACTGCAAAATTATATGCAAAGTCATGAACATTCTTCCAAAGGTTTGAAGATTATGATCATATGTGCATGCTCTTATGTGAAAAAGAGACCTGCACTTATCATTGTGACTCAATCTTTGTTGAAGGATTCCATCATGAATGTCATAAATGTCTCACAGAAGAACCTTTTTGTGTTGGGGACATCTATTGGACAAATTTATTGGACAAAGCCAAAGTCTCCAAAATATTGGGTACTTCTTGATTCCTCATAGCCCTGGAGACCTTGCAAAAAGCTGAAACAATAAATTTTTGCAATCCTACTTAATTTGACCTAGAAATGAAACATAGACATTAACCTGGGGTGTTTGGATCATTGTACCCACACATTTTGCATCAGGGACTCGCATAGTCAACTTTCTCTTTCAGTGGATGTGAGAGTGGGCTTTCATGTCAGTTCTTTTGTAATACTCAAAAACAATATATTTCTGACTACCTTCAATTTGGAGTTGCAATAGATACAAAGGATTACTTTGCCCTTTATTTTGACCTTGACCTACACAAGATGATGTCAAAACAGGAGAAAATTGGTAGAAAAAAGTGGGCCAGATTACTGCATCTGAAACAAATGAACAAATGGCTTTCCCAATACTACTGAAAAATGTTATTAAACAACCTAAAAAAAATTTGAACTTCCACTTTCAGGAGAAGTTGTATGAAGCATCCTAATTCATTTATATTTGTGTAAAGTGTCTATACAATAATTCATTATATTGAACAAGTTGAAATTCAATTTTCTAAGCATGATTTTCTCTTACATGTTGTTAAATGTCTACTCTATTCCTAATATTAATTAATTAATATTTAATATGCTTTAGAGTGACATACAATCTGAAACTATGTTATTGTGAAGAATGATTCTCTGGTTGTCAAAATGATTATGTGGACAATCACTCAGGATTCTACAATATTTTCATAAGAAATCTTTAGTTAATCATCAATAATGCTGTGGACAACACTAACACACTCCACTCTCGGGTTAGCTCCCTTTGTTCTTTTTTTAACTACAGTTCATTATAAGGTATCTGAGGTATAATGGCATTCTTTCATAGAGGACAGACAGTATGGCTACTTTTGCAAATCATAAATAGAGGCACCTTTTCAATAACTTGGTGGCCTCAAACACTGGGAATTTACCATGGAAAACTAGACTCTTCTAGCTTGGATGTACAAAAGCTGCCAGTATGTCCACACTAGCTTCATGCAGCCTGCTGGGATGGGTAAGCATACGGGAGACATCACATAAGTAGCTAAAAATGTATTCTAACCTGTGTCATCTTCACTTTACAAAACTTTTTTTATTAGACTCCACTCCCCACCACCAATCAAACATAGTGATAAGAACTTGAAGGTAATCTCTCTACCATGTTACTCTTCATAAACTGTGACTCTGAATATCTGCATAGCCATGCCACTGAGAGCATGAAGTGTCCAAGAAGCTTGCTGGCCCTGTAGGAGTAACTAAGAAAGAAGGCAAAGAAGTAAAATCTGCTTTTTACTTTGAGAAGAAATTAACCCAAATATGAACAATTCACAACACTTCATTTTTTTCTTGACAAATCTTTATAACAGGTAAAAAATATACATCTTTTCCTCAAAAATGTAGAGGATGCAGAGTTGGAATTTGTAAGTAAATGTTAATTCATTTTAAGGTTGCCACAATCAATTAGCACATGCCACTCTAAAAGACATTGGAAAAACAATTTAACCCAAGTCAAATGAGAGATCTTCCTTGGAAAATCTCTCATTTTTGTGACAGATCCTCTCTCCTACACTTTTTTTTTTTCTCCCCACCCCACCACCATAATCTGGAAACCACCAATCTGTTCTCTGTGTCTATGACTGTAGGGTTTGTGTGTGTATGTGTGTGTGTGAGGGAATTACACATATAAGAGAGATCCTAAGTATGATACAATTACATTTGATCAAATACTAACTTGCAATTTACATAATAAGCATTATAAAAGTATTATAGGTATTATAAAAGTTAAGACTAGAAGAGAAATCATGGTGGAAGTAATCAAAGCCATTAGTGGAGATAACTGAGGAAGTATATTTCAAAATCTGAGTGGGGCACCTCAATTTTCTTCTAGACCTCAATCAGTCCCTCTCAGCTATGTAATGCTCCAGAAGAGCATTTTAGGGTTTAAAAAGTATGTTCTGTGGAACTTATACAGGTTTTGTAAATGCTTTTGTAACATTAAGCTTATGTAGATGCTTCAATAAGGATTAAAATTATCAATATTTATTATGACTACTTAATAGTCATAATAAATGTTGGAAAAGTGTTTTTAATTATCGTTTTATTGATTATGGTATTGCAGTTGTCACAATTTTTCCCTTTTGTCCTGCTCCACCCAGCACCCTCCACTCTCTCAGGCAATCCACCCACCTTTATTTATGTCCATGGGTCATGTGTATAAGTTCTTTGTCTACTTCATTTCTTATACTGTACTTTACACCCTGATGGCTATTCTTTAACTACCTATTTGTACTTCTTAACCCCCCACCTTTTTACCCATTCCCCCAAACCCCCTTACAATCTGGCAGCCATCAAAATGCTCTCCATATCCATGGTTCTGTCTCTGTTCTTGTTTGCTTACTTGTTTATTAAATTCAATTCTTGATAAATATGCATTTATTGTCATTTTATTGTTCATAGTTTTGGTTTTCTTTTTCTTAAATAAGTCCCTTTAAAGTTTCATATAATAATGGTTTGGTGACCCTGGCTAGTATGGCGCTGTGAATTAAGCACCTGCTTGCAAAGAAAAGGGTCGTTGGTTCAATTCCTAATCAGGGTACACCCCTGGGTTGCGGGCTAGGTTCCCAGTAGAGGGTGCTTGAGAAGCAACCGGACATTGATGTTTCTCTCCCTCTTTTTCTCCCTCCCTTTCTCTTTCTAAAAATAAGTAAGTAAAATTTTTTTATAAAAATGGTTTGGTGATGATGAACTCCTTTAGTTCTTTCTTGTCTGGGAAACTCTTTATTTGCCCTTTGGTTCTAAATGATAGGTTTGCTGTATAGACCAATCTTGGTTGTAGGTCTCTGCTTTTCATGACTTTGAATATTTCTTGCCAATCCTCTCTAGCCTGCAAAATTTATTTTAAGAAATCAGCTGACAGTACTATGAGACCCCCCCATAGGTAACTAACTACTTTTCTCTTGCTGCTTTTAAGATTTTTTTTCTCTATATTTAACCTTTGGCATTTTAATTATGATGTGTCTGGAAGTGGGCCCTTTGTATCCATCTTGTTTGGGACTATCTGTACTTTCTGGATGTGTGTGTCTATTTCCTTCACTAAATTAGGGAAGTTTTCTTTTATTATTTTTTGAAATAGATTTCCAATTTCTTGCTCTTTCTCTTCTCCTTCTGCCACCCCTATGATGCGAATGTCAGAATGCTTGAAGTTGTCCCAGAGGCTCTTTACAATATCCTCATATTTTTGGATTCTTTTTTTTTCTTGTTGTTCTGATTGGCTGTATTTTGCTTTCTTATGCTCCAAATCATTGATTTGATTCTCAGCTTCATCCACACTACTGTTGTTTCCCTGTAAATTGTTCTTATTTCAATTAGTGCATCCTTCATTTCTGACGATTTTTATCATGCTGTTGCAGTCCTTGAGCATCCTTATAACCAGTGTTTTTAACTCTGCATCTGATAGATTAATTTTCTGCATGTTGTTTATTTCTTTTTTTTTTTTTTTTTTGAGTTTTGATCTGTCCTTTCATTTGGGCCATGTTTCTTCATCTCAGAACACCTACTACATTCGACCATGCTACCAAGACCTGGAGTCATAGCAGCTCTACCTAATACATAGAAACAAACACAGGGAGGCTCTTATGCTATTCTTTAAAATGCTTCACATTAATGACCCATGCTAGAGTTTACCTCTGTGTCCAGGATTTAATTCTAAAATGAAATATCCAACTGACACTCATTTCAATTAAATATATTTCTACCTGAATTGTGTGTGGCTTTAATCAAAGCTAGTAGTATACAAAGTAGTAGTACCATTTATTGAAGAGGATTTCTTTTCTGCTTATATGTTTTTGGCATCTTTGTCAAAAATTATCTGTGCATATATATGTGTGTTTATTTCTGGGCTTTAAGTTCTATTTTATTGGTCTCTGTGTCTGCCCTTCTTTTAATACCATGCTGTTTTGATTATTATCTCTTTGTAATATAATTTGAAGTCAGGAAGTATGATATCTATCTATGGTATTATTCTAATTTCTCAGGATTGCTTTGGCTATTTGTGGGTCTTCTGTCCTTCCATACCAATCTGATGATTTTTGTTCTATTTCTTTAAAAAAAGCCATTGGGATTTGATGGGGATTGCATTAATTCTACATAGTTCTTTGAGTAATATGAACATTACTCCTTCAAATCCATAAACATAGAATATCTTTTCATTTCTTTGTGCCTTCTTCAATTTCTTTTCATAATATCTTGTAGTTTTCATTATATAGGATTTTGACATCCTTTGTTAAGTTTATTCCTAGGCATTTTATTCTTTTTGTTTCAATTGCAAAAAAAAATATTTTCTTTTTATTTATTTTCCTCCAATTTTATTATTAGTATATAGGAATACAGTGGATTATTATACAATGATTTTATATCTTGGAACTTTACAGTGTTTGTTATTATTTCTAATAGCTTTTGGGTGGAGTCCTTAGGTTTTCTATATAAAGAAACATGTCTACAAAACATGATAATTTTACTTCTTCATTTCCAATTTTGATGCTGTTTATTTTTTTCTCTTGCCCAAATGCTCTGGGTAGGACTTGAAGTACTGTGTCTAATAGCAATGATAAGAATGATCATTCTTGTCTTTTTCTTGTTCTTACAGGAAAAAGCTTTCAGTTTTTCATTATTTAGTATAATATCTGTAGGAGACCATTCTGCATGGTGTGGGCCCAGCTCCCAGTGGAAAGCAAGGTCTGATGCATAGGACCCATGCCCACAGATAGGTTCTCCTGTGGGGAATCAGGCCTGCATTGTACCTAGACTGCTATGAGACTTTCTTTTGCTAAAACTCCCTCACCCTGAATTGAGACAGCAAGTGCTTACTTTAATTTCCTAAAATCCATGCTAAAACTCCCCAGTATGAGTGTAACTCTTCAACCACTTTTCCTTTTGCATTTGCAAATATCCTTCTTCTATAATGTGATTAGCTGCATCCTCTCCTTTGTTTTCTGTAAAAGGTAACCACCTAAAGTGAAACTGTGCATAGTAAATGAGGATCTTCATCTAATGGGCAGAGAAACCTAATAAAGGCTTGTCATCATGGAGGCTGAGGCTTTTTCTTCCCTTGAGAGAAAAGCCGTGCTGTCCATTTTCCTCCACAGGACTCGATAGTCTGTATGAATTTCTCGTGTCTCATCCACAATGTGGTGGACCCCACGAGTGGGGGTCCACATCAATATCAACTGAGGGTTTGTTATAGATGGTCTTTATTAGATGAGATAGTTGACTTCAATTGGATGATTGGATAAAGATATGGTGCATACATATAATAAAATACTATTTAACCATCAGAAAAGGTGAAACACTGCCATTTGTGAAAACATGGATAAATCCTGTGAATGTCATACTAAGGAAAATAAGTCAGACAGAAAAAGTCAAGAATTGTAAGATTTCATTCGATGCAGTATATAAAACTGAAAGCAACAAATGAGCACATAAGACAAACAAATAACTCACAGATGCAGACAACAGTATGGTGCTTACCAGAGAAAAAGAGGGACAGGGGAGGTAGAAAAGGGTAAAGGGGTTCAAATATAAGGTAATGGAAGGAGACTTGACTGTGGATGGTGAACACACAATGCAATATGCAGATGATGTACTGTAGAATTATACACTTGAAACCTATATAATTTTATTAGCCAATGCCACCCCAGTAAATTCAATAAAATTAAAAAAACAAGAAGTAGTAGTAATATTAAGGCTGATGATACTAATAATAACGGCCAGAATAAAAACTACCATTTAGTGAGTATCTTGTATTATGTGTAAGAAATCACAATAAGCAACCTGTGAAATGACTTAATATCATATCAATCAACCCTGAGAAGAAAAAGGTTTCTCACTTATTATTCCCATTATTTTCATGGTACCGGTAATGAAACTGAGGGCTAGACTCATAGCTACTTGAAAGAAGGACACTTTGTTTATGTCTTTTAAACCACAGGTTCTCTAATAAGGCCCAGAGGTCCATGTGTAGTACTCCAGACTTTATTTCAAAAAGAAAATTCAGGAACTCCTTCAGCAGGTAGTTGTTATTCATTTTTATGCATAATTAAGAAATTATATGCTGCTGATAACTCTGGTAATATAATGCCTAACCTTGCATATTCTCCCTTGATTGCTGTGCAAAGGATTTGAAAAGAGATATTTTAGAATAATTATCCATTCAGTAATCATCCCCACACAACACAAATCACATTTGATTCCCCATTAAGACAGAGCAAGAGAATAAAAGGTCTCATTCTGGAATGCTTTCTGCTGTAATCAAGTTAATTTCATGTTTTCATTTCATTGGCTTTCTGAATTTAAACATGGAACTTGGAACAGATTCTACATTGGAGATAATACTATCCTCAAACATGCATCTTACTCCACTGGTGAAAAGTGCTTAATTATTATCTTTCCAAGTGGAATACATCCCATTAAGAAGTGTCACCTTCCAAGAAGGGCTCACCCAGCATACAGGGGTAGAGATTTTATTTCTGCAGGACAACTGTTTATCTTGGATCACTTCAGTGCTCAGACCTTCACAATCACAGCCTGTCAAGTAAAATAATTCATACAGAACAAAGAGATAAATGTCAAGCCACCATAGTAAATTGATGTCATTTTATAATGCCAGTCAGCAATCCTCTGATCCATAGTGTATATCATGTTTGATTTATAAATGTAATAACCTTTTAAAGTGGTCAATATATCAATAATTCTTATGTGACACCTTCCAAGACTTAGCCTCCTATCTTCTCCTTTATTGAAATAATACTATAGCTTTATTTGAGCATCATAATCTTAATCTGGGAGATCTATGGTTTTGCACTGTAATCAGTAGATCTACCAACACCGTCATCTAACATCATCTCTCCTTCCCCCCAAATTTGACTTTTATTTCTCTTTTTCCACTATGAAAACAGAGCATCCGGGGAGAGAAGATGGCGGCATGGTAAGAGGACGTACATCTCTTTGCCTCCCACACATAGGTCTTAAACTGGGACATTTTTCAAAGCCGCACAGCAAACAGACACCAGAAACACAGCATATTTGAAAACAGATTATCGAAAATTGCAGTGGACGTTGAAAAACCGGACGGTAAGGAGAGTACTCCGGTGGTACGGAGACCAGGGCGGGGGCTGAGAAACCGGGCCAGGGCTGGTTGTAAGTCTCAGGGGAGGGAGCCGGGACATCGCTCCCTGGTCAGCCAAGCAGGGAACCGCCACGCCAGCATAAACCTGGTCGCTGGAAATCTCACAGACAGGAGTTAAGATCTTATAGCCCCTGGAGAATCGAACGTGGGAGCTGGAGCGCGCGCTTTTTTCTGCGCCCACAAGACATTGAAAAAGCAGCCGCTCCCTGATCAGCCAAGCAGGGACCCGGCAGCTCCTTTGTCTGCGCCTGCCCAACATTGTAAACAGGGGCTAGGGGATTGGTGCATCAGCTCGCCCAGGGAGACCCGGCATGACAGGGCGCGCGGTCGCTGGGCATCATAGGGGTTGAACCGTGTTCGTGGGACAGTTGGAACCTGCGCAAGGAAGACTCAGGGAACATCAGGGCTGGTGGGCACCCACACGACATTGAAAAACCAGCCGCTCCCTGATCAGCCAAGCAGGGATCCGGCAGCTCTTTTGTCTGTGCCTGCGCAACATTGTAAACAGCGGCTAGGGGATCGGTGCACCAGCGCGCCCAGGGAGACCCGGCACGACAGGGCGCGCAGTCGCTGGGCACCATAGGGGTTGAACCGTGTTCATGGGACAGTTGGAACCTGTACAAGGAAGACTCAGGGAACATCGGGGCTTGTGGGCGCGCGACCACAGTTCGCGCCTGGGTCCCTGGGCAGAGAATCTAGGGACACCTCTGAGGACAGTAGGCCAGAGAACACTGAATGCTGAACAAGGGAAAAATAAAAAAATAAAAATAATACGGTCACCCCTCGGCCACTACAGTCTTCATGACCAGAAAAATCAGCTTGGCAAGATTGATAACAGCAAGAATTAGCAGTTTTGGTGTTATTCGGTTTTTTAATTTTTTTGTGGTTTTTTTTTCTTTTTTTCTCTTTTTCACTATTTTGATCTCTTTACCCCTCAACTCCTTTTGGCTTCTCAATACTTCTTTCTTGTTTTACTCCTTCTTCCTTTCTTCCCAAGCTTACCACTCCTTCCTGTCTTTTTTCTCTTTTTCATTCTACTTTTCTTTATTCTCTTTTCACTTTTTTATTTCCTTTTCCTTCTTT
>PVKU01011061.1:0-46603 GCA_004027475.1 Anoura caudifer | reverse complement strand
AGGGGAATTATAATATCACCTACCTTAGAACATCATTGTGAGGATTAAATGAAAAGTTATGTTTATTTAAATACATATATGTATACATACCTAAATATAATTAAATATACCCATAGCTTTTATTATTGTTTGTAGACCATAATATATTCTACAAGAGGTTATGGTTGTCAGAGGTTGACAAACCTAATGACTTTAGGGGCTAGGACAGTGAAGATATGAAATAGTGAGGATAACAGTGGAGAATAATGAGCAGTACATGATGGGTGTCCTTCTAAAGACCTCAAATTCAGATTAAAAAGATTGAAAACACTGTTTCCACTCAAGAACATATTTATATAAAAAATTTAAACATGAATCTCACTACCACAGCAAACGTGGAAGCTAAAGGCAGCCAACAAATTAGGAACTTTCAACCCTCCATCTGTGCAATTCATCTATGAGATGAAAGCAATAAAAAGAAATTGAGCAAAAGAGCAGCTCATCTGGAATGGTGCAGAGGATGGACAGACAGAGAAATACTGGCGGACACAAAATATCTTAGTGAACCCAGTGTGGGGGGGTGGAAATCCGAGAGAGAAGCTACACAATTTCAAAGTTGTCCACACCTGAATCCCTGAATTTCATCACCCACCTTTCTCAAACAAACACAGAGGGTTTAATCCCATTCTGACAATACTTATCAGGCTATGCTACACACCCAGCATTTTGCTCATTGTATTTAATGCATTATTTTATTTAATTCTCACAATAATACTGTAAGATTCATCTCATTACACCCGTCCTGTTGTATATGGAGAAAATCAGGTTTGGTAGTTTAGGTTGTAGCCAAAATCTATTTTGTAGCAAATGGTAGAGCTGATATGCACCTCTTCCCAGAGCTCTACACCCAATGCTATATGTCTTTTCCTCAGAATTGCCTCTTCTGGTTGTACATGCCCCTACTTCTCCAGTTACCCACCACACCTACTGGCACATTGGTCTCAGTTATTTAACTGTATAAGCCCAGATACTGAGTTTGGACCAATGGAGACAAAGAGTAATTGCAAGTTGCATTAAATTCAATGTATTTATATTAAGACCAGTGGACTAAAGTACCACTCTGCCTAGGTATATTACTTGGCTTTGGCAGTAATAATTTTTGAACTTAGATATTATTCGATCTCTGTGTCTCTTAAGTAAAATAGGGTAACAACTAGTCAATCTTACAGAGTTATTGAGAAAAATAAGTGTGTATAGACATAACATGTCTAGAGCATTCCCTGGCACTTAAGCAACGTAGGAGTATAAGCATTGACTAGGCTCAGGATCAAAATGACAGATGTTTTTATTCCAGATATGTCATCTTGCTCAAGACATTACTTTTTTACACAAATCAACTTACAAGTTTACAAAGTTTAGAAGAGAGGAGATGATTCATAAAAATCCTTCAGTTTCAACAATATGTAACTCTATAGGTAATGCATGCATTAAATTTTGTTTTCAAACCCATACTTCAGATCTGAATAATAGTGAAGTAAAAATTATCACCATAATAAAAATGTACATCTGTCTACTGCCTTTTTATCTAATGCTTTCAATTTATGTTCAATAGTTATTTTTTGTTAATCAGTATGTTCCTTTATTGCACATTGCTATAGGGTATCTCGTGATTCCCAAACACCATCCATGGAGAACAACACAGAAGTGTCTGAGTTCATCCTGCTAGGACTAAGCAATGCCCCAGAGCTGCAGGTCCCCCTCTTTATAATGTTTACTCTCATCTACCTCATTAGTGTTGTTGGGAATCTGGGGATAGTCATCTTGATTCTGGTGGACTCTCGCCTCCACACTCCCATGTATTTTTTCCTCAGTAACCTGTCTTTGGTCGACTTTTGTTACTCTTCAACTGTCACTCCCAAGGTTATGGCTGGGTTTCTTCTAGGAGACAAGGTCATCTCCTACAATGCATGTGCTGCTCAGATGTTCTTTTTTGCTGCCTTGGCCACTGTGGAAAATTACCTTTTGGCCTCGATGGCCTATGATCGCTATGTAGCAGTGTGCAAACCCCTGCATTATACTACCATCATGACAACAGGTCTGTGTGCGCGTCTGGCCATAGGCTCCTACATCTATGGCTTTCTGAGTGCCTGCATCCACATTAGGGACACATTCAGCCTCTCTTTCTGTATGTCTAATCTGGTCCATAACTTTTTCTGTGATATTCCAGCAGTCATGTCTCTCTCTTGCTCAGACAGACATATTAGTGAGCTGATTCTTATTGTTGTGGCAAGCTTCAATATTGTTTCTGCTCTCCTGGTTATCTTGATTTCTTACCTGTTCATATTTGTCACCATCCTGAAGATGCACTCAGCTGAGGGATATCAGAAGGCTCTGTCCACCTGTGCTTCTCACCTCACTACACTCTCCATCTTCTATGGAACTCTTATCTTCATGTACTTACAGACCAGCTCCAGCCATTCCATGGATACAGACAAAATTGCATCTGTGTTCTATACAATGGTCATTCCCATGGTGAACCCCCTGGTGTACAGCTTGAGAAACAAGGAGGTCAAAAATGCATTTAAGAAGGTTGTTGAGAAGGCAAAAATTGTCTCTAGGCTTCACCTTGTAAAGCTATAGGATACAGAGTAACACAGTTTCATTTCTGTCAGATGTTCAACATGCAATGATTCTCATTTGAAGGCACCTAAATTATTGAGATAATACCATTTTTTCTTCAAAAGTTTATCATCCAGAAAAATATATATCATGTCAAAATATGTAATTAGGATAGCTAAAGGGGACCTTAGGAATTTTGGGGGTCTTGCTTATAATAAATCTTATTACTCATATTTGATCTATTCCCATGTTCATATTTTCTGTACCGTGTGACAATGCAAGTATATGTGGAAAACATGGTGCAGACAAACCCATGAAGAGAAGCACATGCCAGAATCCCACATGTGCACAAACATGCAAAAGTAGGAAATGTGTTACAGCAGTGGGATGGAACATGGCTAGTTTTTAATTTGGAAGTTAAAATAATTTGTGTATCAGAATATACATTTATGTCCAACATTATTTATTTCTGTGGTTCAAAACTATTTCAGGGATTTAAAATTAATAAAAATATGATATGGATATTTAAATGAAGATGAATGCTTTTGGTTGGTACATTTTATTCAAAACTATATTTGTATGATATTAGAAAAAATTAATATTTCTGTCTTCAGTAAATGTACTGGTAGAAACAGTTTGCTCACAGGATCATTTTCAAATGCAGAAAGACCAGACTACAAGAAAACATGACTGAACAATAATAAGGAAATTTTTCAATTTTTCTGCATATGACTTACTTTATCTTACATTTGGTAAACACATAATAATAATTATGGATATGTCATCTTGCTCAAGCATTACTTTTTTACACAAGTCAATTTATAGGTTCACAAAGTTTAGAATTCTATACTGGATAATAACTACTATACAAAATGCTTTTGAACTACTATTGAAATACTTCATGAAAGCATTTAATAATAATAAAACACTGATTAATAACAATGTTATCCATTTTTCTCTTGGCAAATATTATGAAAAGGCTAATGCCACTCATTCATGGATGCCTCAGTATTAGATGAGCTCCACCATGTCTAACCCCTCTCCTATTCAGTCACTCCACTTCATCCACACTGAGTTCTTTGCCTTTCCTGGACAAATGCAAGCATGTTCCTGGCCCAGGGTCTCTGTACTTGCTGCTACCCATGCTCAGAAATCTCCCTCACTTCCTGCAGGTCTTTGCTTAAGTGCTACCCATACTGAACCCACCCCACAATGGGCACTGTTCCTTCCTTGCACTCCTTGCTTTAGTCTTCATAATTCTGATCAGTACTCAACTATTAAACTATTATCATTATTTATTTATTTCCCTACTGGTAGCATATGCTACACAAGAGGAATCACCTTGTCATCTTAACTAACAATTTCATTTCCAATACAGAAATTACAGCCTGGTTTATGCTAATTTCTGAATAAATATTTGTTAAATCAATGAATGAATTAATTAAAATTTGAGTCAGCAGTTAACATATTTTTACCACCTGTAGTTATAGTAGTTCATTATCCATTATAGAATTTTTTTAACATTTTATTTATTTATCTTTAGAGGGGAAGGGAAGGAGAGAGGGAGAGAGGGAGAGAAATATCAATGTATGGTTGCCTCTCGCGCATCCCTTGCGGGGAACTGGCCTGCAACCCAGGCATGTGTCCTGACTGGGAATGGAACTGCAATCTTTTGGTTCACAGGCCTGCACTCAATCCACTGAGCTACACCAGTCAGGGCTATAGGACTCTTTAAAAAAGGATTTTAGAGCATTTTATGAGACATGGTTAGGTTTTTTTTCCCCTATATTCTTCCTCACTATTTATATTTCCTACTTTTAGACAAATTAATTTTTTGGAAACCACACAATCAATGGATTATATCTAACTATCTTAATTCTTTTTCACTAGTATTCCTCATTTCATGAAAAATAACCCATGAAATAAATTGTATTTAGTCAATCATAAAAAAAGTGAGACTATGACATTGGTTAATAAAATTATGTAGGTTTCAGGGATACAATTCAATTTTAAAAAATGAGACTATGGTAAGTTTCCCACCTGGTTCACTTTGCAAAATACCTTCATAAATAGTGATTATTCATTTAATGCCAATGATTCTAAACAGGTCCTGTGTACCTCTCACCCAGTTTCCTCTTTGGATAATATCTTACTTTATCATATTACACTTGTCAAAACTAAGAAACCAACACAGATACATTACTATTATGTAAAACTTCAATGATTTATTCAGATTATTATTTTCAAATTAAGGTCATTTTTCTTCTACACAATCCAATCCAGGGTGCAAGACTATACATATTTGTCATGTCTCTCCACTCTTCTCTGATATGTGACAGTTTCTCAGTCTTTCCTTATTTTTCGTTCCCTTCATAGCTATTTTGTAGAAGGCTTTTCAATTTACATTTGTCTGATTTTTTTTGTCATTGTTATGGGTTATAGGTTTTGAGAAAGAATAATAAATGACCTTCTCATCTTGTCCTATCGGGGAATACCTGTTACCACATAACTTATCATTGGGAATTTTACTTTGATCAGTCAAATAAGATGATCACTTAAATTTTGCCAGGTTCTTCTATGTAGTGTTACCTTTTTCCCTATACACTCTACACTTTAGAAGCAAGTTGCCAGATTCAGTGCACTCTCAACGTGGAAGAGACTACATTCTACCTCCCACCAGAAAGCTATGTAGATTATTCAAAAATTCACTCTTAGCATGAACTCAGACAACAGTGTGGTGACTGCAGGGTGGGGGAGAGGTTGGTGGAGGTGGAAGAGAGTATAAGGGCAATAAATGATAATGGAAAGTACAATAAAAATAAACTATCAAAACATTTTGCTATTGGGGAAATGCAAATCAAAACTACAATGAGATACCACCTCACACCTTTTAGAATAGCTATTATCAACAAGACAGGTAATAACAAGTGTTGGAGAAGTTATGAAGAATAGGGAACACTCATTCACTGCTTGCTGGTGGGAACATTAACTGGTACAGCCACTATGGAGAACAGTATGGAGGGTCCTCAAAAATTTAATAATAGAGTTACCACAGGATCCAGCAACCCCTCTTAAGAATATTTACCCCCCAAAATTGAAAACATTTATTTGCAATGATATAGGCACCCTTATGTCCATCGCAGTACTATTATGGTGACCAAAACATACAAACAACCAAAGTGTCCTCCGATAGATGGGTAGAGAAAGAAGCTGTTGTATGCATACACAATGGAGTACTGCTCACCCAAAGGAAAGATGAAATACTACATTTTACAACATTGTAGATGGTTCTTGAGAGTATTGTGCTAAGTGAGATAAATCAGTCGGGAAAAGCTAAGAATCGTGTGATTTCACTCATATATGGGACATAAAGCTGAAACTCTGACACTGACAACAGTATTATGGTTATCAGAGGGAAGGGGTATGGGGAGTAGAAAAAGGTAGAGGGAGCCAAATCTGTGGTGATGGAAGATGATTTGACTTTGGGTGGTGGGCACACAGTGCAATATACAGATTATGTACCATAGAGATGTACACTTGAAACCTATATGATTTATTAACCAATGTCACCCCAATAAATTTAATACAAAATAAAATAAAAACTAAAATCTCTCTGTAAAGAAAAATCATTTGCTTATATTAGGAGAACCTAAACCAAGATGGTGGAATAAAGTGTCAAGAATCCTAACCATTGATGTCTGCATGGAGTACGGTAACAGGCACAGAGGGGTCAGAGGTCAAGTCTACTTGGACAATCAGAAAAGTCTTCATGAAAATAAGTATCATTGAAATGAGGATTAAAAAATGGTCACATATGCTTTAGGCAGATGGTGTCAAAAGAAACAGTACAAGGAAGCTTCCAGAGTCATAAAACAGTCACTTTCAAAGGAATGGATTCTGAAAAAAGTAATGACATTTAAACATTTTCTCTCAGTGAATCGATACTTCACCTTATGAAGACTGAATAGTATCATCATTAGTTTTTTCAACATCTAATTTTAAAATTGTGCATTTAACCAACTTATACATTGAGTTCTTATAACACATTGAGCCTTGGAAATGCAATGGATAAACAATACTGACAAAATCTTATCCTCATAGAGTTTACAACTTTATGAGAGAGAGACAAGAAAACAACCAAATGCAGTAATAATTTTAAAATGTTATTAGTGCTATAAAGTGATCAGGGATTTGCAATAGATACTAACAGAGAAGAAAGAGAGATGCTCAAGCTAAGTACATAGCACTGAAAGTGAAGAAGAGCACTTTGATGATACAGTCTGCCTGCCCATAACATTGAAATGACATGCTGGGGAGTGGGATACAATGAGTAAAAAAAAAGGGAGAGCTCAAGAATGACACCACATCACTGGGTTAGTGTTGCTGCCACTTACTGGTAAAGCAACCACAGAAGGAGAAACATGTTTAGAGGCAAAAAAAATGAGAGTTCTATTGGACTTGAGATTCTTCGAAATAGAATGGTGGAGATATAAAAGTAGAGATATCATTAAGTATCTGGTTTTCAGCAGAGAAATCTGGATGCCATTCATTTGACGCACTAATCAAATGTTTATTGAGTATCTACTATGGCAAGCCCTGTTCTAGGATTTGTGGATAGAAAAAAGTTGAGAATCCATATTTTCTCTAAACTTACGTTAAAGAGGGAAGAGATTAATAATAAAATAAATAACTAAATATGTACAGTAAGTCAGATGGTAATGAGTTTAAAGAAGAAAAAATTAACATCCCTTTTTAAAAGACTCTAAAAGGAAAGTAATTGAATACATTTCAGGAGCCACAGTGATAATAAAGGAGAATAGATAGCTTTATAACCTCAATTTGATTTAATAATATACCAGCAAAGATGGAGTTGTATTATAGGAGTCAGTTTACCTGGGTCCTATTCATAAGTTTCCACTTGAGAGCCATACAACCTGAGCAAGTTTCTCAACATCACTGCATATGTGAATACTGCTGTATCACTGGAAGGGATGTTAGGGCACATGAGAGACTGGGGTTGGGATTGTTATAGAAAATAATAATGGGTGGACCTCTGTAGAAAATTGGAAGAGGCACTTGGTATGAACAGCAGAGCTCACAAAGTCTCAGACGTGCCAGTGGACAATTGAGTACACATTTTCCTCATTTATAGAACAAAGGTATCAACTTTGGTAATTTTTAATGTTCCTTCCAGATGTACAATCTGATTAAACTAACTTTTTGTCAACAGTGTGATATTCTTACTTGAACTATGGTGCACAGTTCCTTCAATAATTCTGAATCTGATTAGTGAAGACCACCTACCTAAAGAAGCAAAATGCTGACTTCAAATTCTTACAGTTATTGAGCCCTGGCTGGTGTGTAGCTCAGTGGATTGAGCGTGGGCCTGAGAACCAAAAGGTCACCGGTTTGCTTCCCAGTTAGGACACATGCCTGGGATGCAGGCCAGGTCCCCAGTAGGGAGTGTGTGACAGACAACTGCACATTGATGTTTCTCTCTCTCTCTCTCTTTCTCTTTCCCTTCCCCTCTCTAAAAAACAAATAAAATAAAATCTTTTTTTAAAAAAAGAACAGAATTTACATGCACTTTGTTGATATTTTCATAGAATGTAATCTTCATTATTGTATCTTTTATAATATTCTATATTTATTTGATATAGCTAATACCAAAGGGCTCTCTTTAAATTCCCCTGAGTATATGCTCAATAAAATATATTTAAATCACAGAAGGAACATATGTATATCTATTGCAATAAAGAAGAATATTCTATGAAACACCCTTTTGTTGAATCAATAAATTTGTTATGTTCATCAAATCTTCAACAAATAAATTCTTCATGGATTTGTTTTGAGTGAAGTTAGAACAATATTTTACAATTATTAGTAATAATTCCTAACACACACAGCATGTACTATGTGCAGATGATTTTCTAATTGTTTTAAATATTTGAGTTCATTTAAGATAGAGAAAAGTAGATAGCAAACATGCATTGTAAATGAGAAAATAAGTAAGGGTCTATGAAAGTTTTGTTTCTGGTATGTGTTTGTGTGTGCTGGGTGCCAATGTAAATCATGCCTTAAGCTATGGATTCCTTGTTCAAAGAAGTCTAAAACTTTTGATCAGGAGTTCTCAGTAAAATCTGTGCAAAGTTACACATGAGAGTCTGCTTTAATAATACAGGCTCATGAACTTCAGAATGTGTGCAATGAAAAGATCCAATAAACAATTCAATCAGTGATTCACTCATTCATTTATTTGTTCACTCATGGCCTCAACATTTACTTAGTGCCCACCATTTTCTAAGTGCTTTCCTAAGCCCAAGACTTTTAAATTATGAGAAAAATGCTATCTTCTGTTACTTGAGAAAAATCACCATTTTCCTAATTAAAGGAGGTTGTTATAACATCTGGACTCTAGCTATACATGGACGCATGAGAGTATTAACACTTAGGATATTAAACTCTGAAAATCCCCTGGGCAGATGTTGCCCTTATAACAACAGAGCACATCATCTATAACACAGTCTAAGCAGACCATAGAACTGAGTTAAATTTACCTCCCTCTTCAAAGAAAATTACATAATTTCACTTATGATTCTCAAATCGTTAGTCCCCCTCAAAAAGAAAGACAGAATCCTGTTGAAGGTCTTACTTAATATCTGGTCACAAAGATTTAAATTCTCAAGAGGCTGGGAAACATAAGAAAAGGTAATTATTAGGTGAGGATTATAAAATATTCTCCAATCTGTCACACAGTGATACTGTTGGGAAGACAAATAGGGCTTATATACTCTGTAAATGCTGAGCAGCTCCAATAAAGAATCATTATATTCACCATGGACAACATTTTAGCTTTGGGTATTTATCCCTGACCTTTGTTGTAGGCTCAGAGTAATATGCCAGTGAAATAAGGTCACTTAGTAAAATGGACAAAATTTTACATTAAGATCAATCAAAGAGCCTTTTGGCATACACACTGATCCCTGTAAAAATGATGTCAAATAGAGTCATGTTGGGATGTTAGAGACCAATGACTGAGAATCAGAAGGATTTATATATACATGAAGTTGTCGGGGTAGAAGGGGCCTAGGTACCCAGGAGAGCAACCAAAGGCTCCCACCCCAGTCATTTAGAGTAGAAGCAATTAGACTGTAGGGACCTAGCTTAGTCTATGAAGACATAGCACTAAGGTATTTATATTACTGGGGGTTATTTCTTCTTGATAGTGTAGCTGTCTTCAGCAGAAGAGATTCAGGTTTAACTTTCCTGATGGCAACCAAGCAGAATCATGAATGAGGGAAGGAAACTAGGCTGGGACATTATAAAATTTGTGTTGCCCCATGTCAATGTCCTTTCTGAAATGCATATGAAAAAGGTTATAGGTTATGTAATCCCTGATATAAACTCCAGTTCCCTCATTTATAAATGGAGATGGTGATAGTGCCTACTTCACAGGTTGTTATAAGGAGCATATATGTTAGTATATGTAAAGTTTTTAAAATGAAGCCTACTATATTGTAAACTTTCATCAAACACTATAATGCAATTACCATCTTACTTTTGGTGTGTGAGAAAGCCTCTGTTCATTTTTGAAAGAGTGTCTCTTTCCTCCAGAGCAAATAATTTCTCCCTTGGAGGCCTTAGAGGTCACTGCAAGTCAATTCTAAAGACCCTACCATGTAGTTGGGGGTTTGAAGTGTGGGCTAAAAATTAATGAACTGAGCCCTGGCTGGTGTAGCTCAGTGGATTGAGCACGGGCCTGTGAACAAAAGGATCGTGGTTCGATTCCCAGTCAGGGCACATGCCTGGGTTGCAGGCCAGTTCCTGGCAGGGGACCCATGAGAAGCAACCACACATTGATATTTCTCTCCCTCTCTCTTTCCCTTCCCCTCTAAAGATAAAGTAAATAAAATCTTTTTTAAAAATTAATGAACTGAGAAATAAAACAGAGGAGAATTAAAATGTGAGCTGCTTAAGTTGTCAAAGCAAATGGAAAACAAGGATTCACCTGTAACACATTGGTTTTACCCACTGAGTTACAGGCAAAGTGAACAGCCCAGGAACTCAGACACACACACACACACACACACACACACACACACTTACAGCTGTATTTCTGTGTAGAAACTATAACATGGCCAGTAGGAGCTGAGATATGACATTTTTCTGGGTGTTCTTTTCCCAAACTCTTCCTACATTTGTTAATTCCCCATTGTGTCAAAGTCGGAGGAAATTGAAGAACTAAAGGAAACCAAGTCTAAAAAAATTAAGGGAAGTATGAGAACAATGCCTCACCAAATAGAGAAATCAATAAAGATAAAGATTTTAAAAACAAATAGAAATTCTTGATTTGAAAAGAAAAATAAATAACAAAGATTTCACTGAAATGGATTAGTAGCAATTTAAAGTAGCAGGAAAAAAATCAGTGAACTTTAAGACAGATCAGTTGAGAATATCCAGGCTGAGAAACAGAAATAAAGAAAAATGAGGAAAAATAACAGTCTCAAGAACAGTGGAATACTATAAGAGTATTAACATATGCAAAATGGGAGTCCAAAAAGGAGAGAAAGAAAAGGGCAGAAAGGATATTTGATGAAATAAATGGCCAGAAACTTCTCGAATCTGAGGAAAGGAATGGATATACATATAGATTCAAATTTTAACTTACTGAGACTCAAAATATCAGCAAATTTGTAATTTAAAAAATTTATAGCATTTATATACAAATAATTTATTAATACTATTGCCTTTTTGGTAATTAAACTGTAAAAATTAAATGTTACACTTTTATTTAAGTGAAATAAAATGTCTTTATCATTCTTTTCTCTACATTGTGATATTTTTCCCTTACTAAAATAGTCATATAAACATTTTTATTAATATAAAAATTGTCTAGGAAAATAAATACCCATGAAAAGGTATATATTTTCATTACGAACAAGAACAAAGCATCAATAATAAATCACACTCTAGGAATTTTGAAAGTATTTTCATAAGGTTAATTTAAAAACTATATAAAAACTATTATTTTATATGTAAAAAGATAGTGAAATATAAGTTTAAAAACTAAACATTCATGACATATATGTCTATAAAGTCAACTATTTATATTAAAAATGTGATCTCAGACACAAAAATAATTGTTTTAAATTCTACTATTACAATAGACCTACCTCACATACAATGCATCTTAACTAACTTCTCCTTCTCCTGTATGTGGGTTTCATGAGTTTCTCATAAATGATGCTTGTGTATGGATATACTTACATATACATGTCAGTGTACATGTTCATGTGGGGGTGTGAGTGAATGCATTTATTAAAAAGAATTTTAAAAAGAAGAATTATATATTCATGGATGATTCTGCTTAACCTATTATTCCTATGTGTTGTATTTTTAATACTTTTGCTTTGTAGACTTAATTAATAGCTAGAGAAATTATTACAAGGAATTAGGAATTTTGTGGCTAGAAAGGTAAATATTTTCCTTAGATAGATCTGAGCCATATGAAACTGTCTTACTGCTGATGCTATATAATTAAAATATGAATCTTAAAGAAGGCTGTGCCTTTCCTACCACCTTTTTAAAGGCACTCTTGACCTCTTTGTTCCTCAGGCTGTAGACCAGGGGGTTCAACATGGGGATGACCATCGTATAGAACACGGATGCGATTTTGTCTGTGTGCATGGAATGGCTGGAGCTGGGCTGTAGGTACATGAAGGTGCCTGACCCATAAAAGATGAAGACTGCAGTGAGATGGGAAGCACAGGTGGAAAACGCTTTTTGACGTCCCTCCGATGAATGCATCCTCAGGATGGTGATAAATATAAACAGGTAAGAGATCAAAATGACCAGGACAGAAAAGAGGTCATTGAAACCCACCACCAAAAAAATAACCATCTCAGTGATGTAGTTGTCTGAGCACGATAGAGCCAGGAGAGGAGGAGCATCGCAGAAAAAGTGGTCAACCGTATTGGACTTACAGAACGAGAGCCTGAAAATGTTTCCAGTGTGGATGGAGGCGTTCAGGAAGCCACAGACGTAGGAGCCTACGACCAGACGTGCGCACACACCTGTTGTCATGGTGGTGGTGTAATGGAGGGGTTTGCACACTGCTGCGTAGCGGTCGTAAGCCATGGAGGCCAAAAGAAAATTTTCTACAGTGATAAAAGCCACAAAGAAGAAGAACTGGGTGGCACAAGCATTGTAGGGGATGATTTTCTCTCCTGTGAGGAACCCTGCCATCACTTTGGGAGTGACAGCTGAGGAGTAGCCGAAGTCCACCAGGGAGAGGTTACTGAGGAAGAAGTACATGGGAGTGTGGAGACGAGGGTCCAGCAGTATCAGCATGATGATCCCCAGGTTCCCAAGCAGGGTGATGAGGTAGATAAGGAAGAAGATTATGAACAGGGGGACCTGCAGTTTAAGGTCATCTGTTAACCCCACAAGAATGAACTCAATCACCTCGGTAGTGTTTTCCATGGGGATCAACTGGGAGTTAGGCGGCTGCCTCATAGCAAGGAGAAAACAGAATCACAGTGGCACGTGGAGGGAAGACTGCTGAAATCGACCGGCACGTCCGCGCTGCGTCTCATTTCACTGTTGCAATAGCGCGTTTCCGGGAGTCCGTAGATCTAAAGCACATCTGTGACACTGAGGTGCAGTTGTAAATTATTGATAGACCGCAGACTATCCAGATAAAAGGGTTTAGAGATAATACATTTTAATCTCCTAACTTCTCAGAAGAGTGAATTAAGATAAAGGGGAGGAAAGGAAGGATGTCTGCAATATTTACCTGATTAGCTGCTCACAGGAGGGCAGACTCCCAATTCAAAGGTTATAGAACAATCAGAAATAATTTTTTATATTAAAGTTGATAGCTTAACAAAATTAATGTAAAATTGAATTAATTTTACTTCAACTGGCCTTCTATGTCTTTTCTATGTGTCAAGAACAGTGGTATATGATAGGGACAGATAGTTTAATAAAACACAGCCTTGGCCTGAAATGTCCTCAGTATAGTACAGTATACAGAATGTGTAATTTGCCAAATAATAAGAAAACAGTAGAAATTCATGTACAAGGAATAAAAGCATCTAGAAAATAACAGGTTTTGGCTTTTATTACATTAGTACAGTTTTAAACTTTTGCATTCAGATGTCTTTGATCTGGAGCCATGTTTAAATCACATTAAAAGATGAAAATCCCACCCCCACCATGTACAGAATCAATGAACTTGGGTAATATGCAACATTTTTCCTATCAAACTGGGTTGATCATGCAAACTGGAACTAGGTTGTTAGATATTATGGTTTGGACAGAGGGCTTGGTCTACCTGGTATTAGAGGGGTGGGTAATATAAGATGGAGCTTCCAGATAAGAGTGAAATCAAAGGTTTGACAGCATCACTCATGCTATTTGCTTTTCTCTCAAACACCTTCCCCTATCCTGTCCTTCATAGGCCCTCCTCCAACTTTTCACTCAAGGTTTCTGTACATGTGAATGGCCATTTCAGCCACGCCAATTAAGAACATATTTACTTTCTGAGTCACCTTGGATATTAACTAATGTGTTGATATTAGGCCTCAGTTTCCCCCAAATAAAAGTGGAACAATAATACTGCCTGGCACTTAATAAGCATTCAATAAATTCAACAAGCATTCAATAAATTGAGTTTTCCATTCTCGGAAAACTCAAAGTGTAGGTGAGTTTTTCTTTTGTTCCATTATGCTTCCGTTCTCAGAACCTGATAAACTTTGGATTCAGCCATGACAGATAAAAACAATACCAATTTTTATACATTATCATTGATGTTATAAACAATGTAAGGAAATTTTTTGAAGCCTACACAAAAGCCTATTATGGAATCTCTACTTTTTTAAATCAAGAGTCTTTTCAAAATGGAGTCTGGTAATTTTATCTATTTAAAAATTTTAGCTAAGTAGTTTAGACATCAAAAACCCTTAAAAGATTAATTTTACTGCAGTAATTAGATATTTGATCCAGTGATACATTTTATTAAAAAATTCTTGTTGAGTGGCTACTATAAGCATGATACTGCCACATACACTGGAAATAAAAAGAAATACAGTGATTTGTATTTTGGAAATGGAGGCAGATATAGAATAAAATCAATAGGGAAATATATAGTCCATCTGGCCCTTTTTTCAAGAGCTGAGTGGGAGATAGGTAAATTTAGAGATAGGTAGATATGATTTTAAATGTGGTAGTCTGGGAGAGATTCATTAACAAAATGAAACTTCTGAGCAAATACCTAAAGGAAGCAGGGGATCAGGGCTTGAGTTTGGGGCAAGAACATCCCAGGCAGAGGGAACAGGAAGTACAAGGTGCTGGGGTTTGAACATGCTCAGGCTGTTCAAGGGTCAGCAAGAAAATCATTAAGGCTGTGATGGGAAGGGAGGTGAGGTCAGGGAGGTACAGCAGGTTGGAGTTGTAATGACTTAATACACTACTTTAAGTTACTAGACTTTTGTTCTGAGTGACATTGGAAAGCATTATAAGATTTTGACCCTAAGCTGACAAAATCTGATTTTAATTCTTGAAACAATCACTCTATTAGATCTGTCAGTAACTAAACTTAGCAGGATGACAATGAAAGGTGCTGGAAAAATTAGGCGCCATTGTCACCTTAGACAAAAGATGATGATTTCTGGGATCAAAATGGTAGTGAGAGATATGATGAAAGATTATCCACTTTGGAGTATATTCCAAAAGTAGAGGTGACTGAATTTTCTGACATATTGAAAAAGGAGCATTAGAGATAGAGAGGAGTCAATGCTGACTCCAGTTTTTGCATAGTGATACATGGAATAGTGTAGAAGAAGTAGATGTTTGGGGAAAAGGGAGAAAAGGATAATGTTACTGGGTTTGAGGTCCCTTTTGGATATTCAAGTGGAAGTGTTGCATAAGCAATTGGGTATGCAATCTGGAATTTAGAGGAAAGAACTGGCTGGAACAGATGACTTAATTTGAAGTATGTTGGTAATTTCTAATGGTTCAATGTACATATGTATCATATAAAATCCACAAGACTAAATTACACCACCAAAGACAAGAGTTTAGATAGACAAAAATTGGAGTATTCTAATATTATAAGGTCAAAAAGATGAGGAGATTGGTGGAAAGGGGGATGTAGGAGAGAAAATTGCCACCACTTGGGATGGCTACAAGGGAACTGCTGTCTCAGAACACAGATTTCAGTTAGACCAAGTAGATAAAGAGGACTTTCAGAGAAAACATTAAGTATTTATTTGGTTACGTTAATGACTGATTATAAATTCCAAAGGGTGCAGTGGGGTGATTTCAGGACTTACGCAGGAGTGGAAGCCAAGTAAAGGGGATATACAGAGAGGTATAAACATTACTTTGTAGGAGTTGCAGGCTGAGTTAACAATCCTCAAGCTTCACACTGAGTGAGATAGTGGTAAATATGTAATGAAATTAGTCCTATGGGTTTCAAGGTGAGGGTAGGGATTGGAGAGGCTATTAGACAGATGAGGGTCACAACAGAAGCATGGAAAATCCTGGGCACAGTTCATTTCTACTACCAGTATTATGAAGGCTACTTACATAGAGCAGGGTGACTAGGACACTTGGTTACTTTAAAAAACTGCTCACTTAAATTAATAGCACAGATAACAATTTCTCAAATTCTGAGGGGGGGAAAAAAAACCCTGATGTGCTAGGAACCATTTCAAAACTCTTACCTTCTCCACATGTGAAATTTTCAGTTCTAATCCAACATCTTCCTGGAGGAAAAAGAGAAAGTTAAACTTGCTTTAGTCTTGAAAACAAATTAAGAGCTGCAATGGTTCTTTGAGGCATTTATTAATTGCTTATTCTTCACTCCACAGATGGAAACTTCTTATGCAATGGACCACCTTATAGCTGGTGCTTGGTACAAACTAAAAAAATGCAATGTTTCTGACAAAATGCTCTCAGCCCAAAACACAAATCTCATGTGTTCAAAGAATAACACAAGTTCCCCAGATCCTTCCTCTTTATATACAATTATACCATTATAATCAGTAGAATTCTCACTTCATTACTCTAAAACTTTTTAACTCCATTGTAATTTATCATTCTGGGCAAGTGGAAGTTGTGATTCATATTGACTTAAGCTATGATAGACATGTTTTATTGAGCATTTGCTATATTCCCATTACCAAGCTAGAGATGGTGCTATTTACCTTTGTCGATCCTCACACATGTTGTGAGATATTATCCCCAATTCACAGGTATGGAAGCTGAAGATTACTGACATTTAGTTGCTTGCTTAAGGCTCAAGAAAGTCACAGATCTGGGATTTGAAGCCACGTTACTTTGAATTCAGTCAGTCTGTGTTAATAGTTAATAAATTGTCTAACCCCAGATAGTCTTTAATGGCAAAAGTAGAACTTGAGATCAGATCTTTTTATTTTCATAATTAGTTATGTCTTATGTAATTTGGCACATCTTCATTTTGGTGCATTTTATAACTAATTCCTCAGCCTGATTTTTCTCTGATTATTATTCTCCATTTCTTCTCTCTTTTTAAATATTATATGAGCTCCTACATTACAATAAAATTTTATATTGATACTTTACTTGATTCTTTCATCAACTCTGGGATTAGTCAAAATAACTAATATTACCATATTCCCTGAAAGAGAAAACTGAGATTGAACTAGTTTAAATAATTTGTTCAAAGTCAAACAAGCTTACATTTAGCAGAGATTTAAGATCCTTGTCTGCTTTTCCTCTAGGTCACGTGATAAACACATGTTCTAATAGGATCTCTACAATGTTTACACTGAAACAGACATAAGAAGTATTCAAAACATTCAAGCCCAACCTGTAAATAAATCAAAGGAGAAATCACTTTTTGATGCATTTTCCTGGTTACCTCTATCCATGCAAATTTATGCAGACAGTAGATTTCATCTAGTAGACTTACAGGTTTACCTTATTCCCTGAAGAAAACATCCTTGTAGTATAGCTCCTTCATATGTGAGTGAATTTTGAATCAGAAATTCACTTTGTGAAATACAGTAACACTGTATTGGGATGTTCTTCTTTAGTGTTAGGCCAAAGTGTGTAAAGGTCTCTAGAGGCAGGGGAAACTGAAGGAAAAAATGCTACTGGCTTTGCAATCAGTTAACAAGAAGTCTAGCCCTGGTTCTGCTGCTCTTTTCTTAGGTAAATTACTTAAACCATTTGAGTCTTGATATATTCGTGTATAAAATGGAGATAATAAAAAGACAGCCCAATAGCATCTTCTCTGGACACTTCTGCTATGATAAGAAAGTCAGGAAATCCCTAAAATGCCTATACTTGGTCCAAGGTGTCCATCATAATCACAATCGTCCTCATTATTTGGGGATGTTGTCCCTGGATTTTGCTGCTTGTTCTTACAAACGTCATAGTTTGGGGGAAGGTCATTGTGGACACTAGACAGGTATTTAAAAATCAGATGAATAAATGAAAGACTAAAAGAACTCTGGTTCTTGAACTGCCAAATGGAGTTATGTTGATCTTGAAAGGTTAAAGAATGAGAGAGAACTAGAAGAAAGTAATATAGTCATGGAACTGTCGGGGGACTATACCCTTAGAGAGTTACAAAACTCTTTATCTCACCTAACTAGGGAACGAGTGATTAATGTGTCCATAGGGTCCAGCTCTGCTTGTTGCGGGAAGATCATGGGCTTATTCATACTATTCGAAGTAATTCTCTTTGATAATACACAAATCAAGCCACCACCTGATGCCCCAGGACTACGATTAGACATAAACATTAGCGGATGGAGACAAGAGCTCTGTCATTGAACAAGACAAGTGCTTCACTTAATGCATTTTAAATGCTTATATCATTGAGAGAAATAGCAATTCACTTGATTCTTGATTGATCCCAAATGCGCTTAAGCCATACTGGTGAGCCCTGAGAATACAGACCCATGCAAAATAAACAGAATTTTTGTATTCATGGGACTCAAGTCTGATGGACAAGGTAGTCATGTAACAAGTAAACACTGAAAAGCATATAATTCCAGGTAGAACAAGATGCTCTGTGTATGTAATTAGATATAGAATAAGCATGGATTTATAAAAAATATGTACTTCATGGGAAGAAGTGTGATGGAATCAAGAACTTAACGTTCATGCACTATTTTGGTTATATTTCTGTAAATTCACTATATAGGTATATATGTATTTATAAGATCCTTTATAAATTAATATGCATATTATTTATATGTAAACTTATGTGTATTTATAGTTAACATGTTATATGAACATTTTATGTGTGTCTAGTTTAACAATTTTTAATTTTAATTTTTATTGTTGTTGTTCAATTACAATTGTCCTCATTTTTCCCCCATTGCTCTCCCCTGCCCTCCCCATGCCCCCACACTCAGCACTCCCCCTTCTCCATTGTCCTTGTCCATGCATCCTTTATATACATGTTCCTTGACTGATAGATTTTTATTTTTTTAATTATATTTTATTGATTATGCTATTACAGTTGTCCCATTTCTCCCCCATCATTCCCCTCCACCCTGCACACACCCTCCCACCCACATTCCCCCCTTTAGTTCATGTCCATGTGTCATACGCTCTTTAGCTTCTACTTTTCCCACACTATTCTTGCCCTCCCCCTGTCTATTTTCTACCCACCATCTATGCTACCTATTCTCTATACCTTTTCTCCCTCTCTCCTCCTCCCACTCCCCTGTTGCTAACCCTCCATGTGATCTCCATTTCTGTGTTCCTGCTCCTGGTCTAGTTCTTTGCTTAGTTTGCTTTTGTTTTAGGTGTGGTTGTTAATATCTGTGAGTTTGCTGTCTTTTTACTGTCCTATTTTTTATCTTCTTTTTCTTACGTAAGTCCCTTTAACATTTCATATAATAAGGGCTTGGTGATGATGAACTCCTTTAACTTGATCTTATCTGAGAAGAACTTTATCTTCCCTTCCATTCTAAATGAAAGCTTTGCTGGAGAGAGCAATCTTGGATGTAGGTCCTTGACTTTCATGACTTGGAATAATACTTCTTTCCAGCCCCTTCTTGCCTGCAAGGTCTCTTTTGAGAAATCAGCTGACAGTCTGATGGAAACTCCTTTGTAGGTGACTGTGCCTTTATCCCTTGCTGCTTCTAGAATTCTCTCCTTCATTTAAATCTTGGCTAATGGAATTATGATGTGCCTTGGTGTGTTCCTCCTTGGGTCCACCTTCTTTCGGACTTTCTGAGCTTCCTGGACTTCCTGGAAGTCTATTTCCTTTGCCAGATTGGGGAAGTTCTCCTTTATTATTTGTTCAAATAAGCTTTCCACTTATTGCTCTTCCTCTTCCCTTTCTGGTACCCCTATAATTTGGATGTTGGGATGTTTAGAGATGTCCTGGAGGTTCCTAAGCCTCTCCTCATTTTTTTGAATTCTTGTTTTTTCATTCTTTTCTGTTTGGTTGTTTCTTTCTTCCTTCTGGTCCACTCCATTGATTTGAGTCCCAGTTTTCCTCCCATCACTGTTGGTTCCCTGTGCATTTTTCTTCATTTTACTTATTGTAGCCTCCATTTGTTCCTCTAATTTGTGACCAAAATCAACCAATTCTGTGAGCTTCCTAATCACCAGAACTTTGAACTGTGCTTCTGATAGGTTGGCTACCAGTGCTATGAGCTCTGCATCTGATAGGTTGACTACCTCCTGGTCGCTCAGATGAATTAGCTCTGGGGCTCAGGTCTGTTCTCCCTTTTGAGCTATCCTTGGGTTTTGTTTTGTTTTTTTTTTGTTTTTGTTTTTGTCTGGTTGCGGCTATTACATAATGAGGGGCGGAGCCTTAGGTGTTCACCAGGGTGCGGCAGCCCAGTGCTGGGTTGTGATGCTGGATGTGGGGGCGGGGTCTGAGAGGGAACAATGGCACTTGCTCCACTCTCTGCCAGATTTCAGTCACTTCCGCTGCTTCCCGCAAGCAAACTGGATCCCTCTGGTACTGATTTCTGGGTGGGTGGACCTGCACCCACTCCAGGACCCTGTGGGTCTCCCCAACAAATTCTCCCCAAACTCTGTGAGGCTGGGACTCCCTCCTGGCACCTCAGCCCCTACAAGTATTTTCAATGGGTGCTTTTAGGCTTCACTTCCTGGCACTGGGGCCCTGTGTCGTGCAGTCTGTCTTACTGTCCATTTTCGCCTGGTTTATCTGTATGCGAATGTGTGTCTATGGTCTGCTGCCTTGTGCACCCCGCTTGGCCACCTGTGAGCCTGGAGTGACTGTGCGCCCGGGACCACCAACGACTTATCCCTGCACGATCCAACTGTGCCAGCCATGGACGGACTCCGCCGGCCGCTGATTCCACCCCCCTTACTGGTTTGAGTGAATTGTTGTTGTCAGACTCCCGCACAATTCAATTTTCCTTTGTCCTGGTTGGGTTTTCTTTTTTGGGGGGTTCTATATTTTTGTTGTCCTTAACCTTGGTTGTGAGAGGAGGCACTGCTTGTCCAGCTATGCCTCCATCTTGGCCAGGAGTCGACTGATAGATTTTTAGAGAAGTTTCAAGTTCACTGCAGTATTGAGAAGAAGGTGCAGTGAGAAAGACTGCAAAAAAAACCCCACCTCAATAGCCCATGCATTGTAGGAAATGCTGTAAGGAATCAACTATCACTCTGGGAGAGATGGCTGTGGAGTAACCAAAGTCCACCAGACAGAGGTCACTTAAGAAAAACTACATGGGAGTGTGGAGACCAGAGTCTAAGAGAAGCAACATGGTCATCTTCAAGTTCCCAACCAGAGTGATGAGGTAGATGAGGGTGAATGTGTAAAGAGTGAATCTGTAACTCTGGTCATTAGTTATTCCCATGAGAATAACCTCTGCACTGTCCTCCACTGGGGTCATTGTGGGTTCTGTGAATGCCCTATAGCAGGGAGAAGAGAGGATCTGGGTAGTAACTGTCCAATGCATGCCTTATCTGGGAATCTCTGAATTTAACACAGGCACAATACTAAAATGGAATTCTTAAATACTGGTAGAAACATAGAGTGTTTTAGTTAAAAGGATCTTGGATATACCATAACCCAATCTTCTATCTTCATAAATGATTGTTGCACTAAAGTGCAGAGAAGGAAAGTGACAGGATCAGTTATTGACTGAGGTACATGAGCCACCCAACGCAGATTTTTGAACACTGACACAGATTACTCATGCAATAACGTAAGTTAGTGCAATTTACTTTATTTCACTTCAATGACCACTTTGCCATCACCTCTGTTGTATCAGGAACAGTATTTTATGCTAGCAAAACATAGGTTAATACATCATGTTCTAGTCTTCAACAGTCCCACAGGATGATAACTTACATAGAATGTGTAGTTACCACCCAGTGGGATAATAAAAAATTGTGTAAAAGGAATAAAGACATCTAGAAAATAAAAGTTTAAAAAAAAGTGAGTCTAGACCAGAGACATCTGGATGAAAATGACAACCCCACCATATACTAGATGGCCGACTTTGGGTATTGTTTAGCATGACTCCAACATCAGTTTTCCCTTAAACTCATTATCGGACTGGATGATGCAAACTGGCATGGTAAGTTTTTACACATTATGACTAGGACAGTTATTGGTCTCTATGGGTTACAAGTGTGGATGTTGAAATAGATTCCAGATAAGTGTAAAATCTAACAGTCTATATCCTTGCTACTTTCATTTGCTGCTGTCTCAAATTCCTTCCACTCTCATATTTCTTCTACATGTTCCTCCAATTTTTCACACAATATTCTGTTTCTAGATAATGGCCAGTCCAACTGTTCCAAGTAAGAATCCACTTATGTCCTGAGCCACTTTACACATTAACTAAGATGCTTGAGCCTCAGTTTCCCCATCTGTAAAATGAATTTAATAATATTGCCTGGCACTTAACAAGCATTCAATAAAGGTAGACATCCTTATTGTTTGAGGATAGTAACAGGCTCTGTCTAGGGATCCAAAATGCAGGTGAGGTTAAGAAGGGCCTCCATGTGGTTGGATCTATTTCATTTTCCTTTGCATTAATTTCATTAATCAACACAAGAGATGATAAAGGCTTGGACCAGGGTGGTAGTGAGAGAGGTAATGAGAAGCTATCCAATTCTGGATAGATTTCAAAAGTAGAGTTGGCTTCAATTTCTCATATCTCAAATAAGGGGTGTGAGAGAAAGCAGGAACAATGATGACTCCATTTCTTGCGTGGTGATATAAACCATGGTATAGAAGAAAGAGATGTTTGGGAAAGAAGGAGAAAGAGACCACTACAGGTTAATCATGCTGAGTTTGAGATTCTTGGTGTAGAAGGGTCGCATAAATAATTGGACTGTCTGCATCAGATTATATTAACTCTGAGATGAGTGTGGTTGGTAGGATTAAGCTGCTAGGATCACTTGTTCTCAATTATTTCTGTGAAATGAAAAGAATAATGATAATACCCATGTAACAACATCAACTATTAATAACAATAAGTAATGTTTACTGAGCTTTATGATGACCTAGGCACTAGGCTGCAAGACTTACGTCTGGCAACCTCTACAAGTCTGATGAAAAACATGTTATTATGGTTGCTACTTTGTATGTGGGAATTCTAAGACTAAGAGAGATTTTAGTAACTTTCCGGTGTTACATCACCAGTAAATGAGAAAACAATATTCAAAACTGGGAAACCTGATTTCAGAAGCCACAGCCTCAACTACATGAAAAACTACCCCCTGATTAAATTAAGTAATCGTATAATAGCAAGCATTCAATATATCAAAGTAATTACTGGTATTGTATTTTTCTAAGCACTGCTTCTGTGCATTCACACTTTGTGCTAGTCTATGGTCCAGTATTTCTTTCTTATGTCAGAATTTATTTCAGTCTTTGCAGATTTTTTCCTATCCCTGCTGATATGAAGGCTCAAAATTCTCTTAGAGGACAGATTTTTTTTTTTAATTCCTAAGAAGATGTAGCATCTATCCAGTATGTTCTGCAAAGCTGAGGCCTCTGGATTGGTGTCTTTTATCCTCTGAGCACTTATGTGCTCATCAAATTTTGAAAGGAAGTTCATAAACCAAAAAAAAAAAAAGTTCACAGGCTCTAATGACTGAAGCACAGCTGCTCTGCTTATGAGGATCTGGGATTTGGTGCCTTCCTCCTGAGTCTGAGTTTTTGCATTTAATGCCGGATACCACCTAGATTTTCTTTCTGTCAAGGCTCGGTGGGGCACTGGTATCATTCTATAAGTCCTAAAAATAATTCTGTGCTATCAAAAATGTTTAAAGTGTGGAAACAATATTTAAGACATCCTTGAATCAAATGCCCATTAGCTTATTAAAGTTGCTGAGAAGTATTGCAAGTGAAGAAAGCTGTCTAACTGTAAATTGCTCAAGAAACCGTTTTTTTCCTTTGTCAACCTATTAACTCCCTGCAGTGTTAGTGTTTGGGGAAAAAATTCCCCATGAGACAGAAGTGGGTAATTCATAAAATTCCTACCAACTGCCCCCCCTGGGAACAATGTGTTTTGCAGAATCACACATTTCATGCCAACTTTCAGGGGGTCACTCTTAATTTTCCTATTTTCATAATTCTCTTTCTTAACTCATTTTTATACTGTTTACCTTCCAGACACCATCCAAATGTCTGGGATGTATTAGTTATTAGTGAATACTTTGTGAATAAATGAGTAACTTAGAACCTTTTGTTTGTTTTACTGAGGGGAAATAGAGTAACAAACCATTCCTATTTGCCCAGGACTGAGGGATTTCCTGGTACTTGAGACCTTTAGTGCAAAGTCCAGCAAGTTCCAGACAAACTGGGGCTAGTGGTCATGCTGGTGGTGACAATTCTTTCTTATTGATTTTTTTTTAGTTATCTTATGTGTGTGCTCTCTCTGTGTTGGGAGCTGTTAAACACTGGCTATGAATTATTTTGTTTAATCATCCTAACAATCCCAGGAAATAGGTCTTAGTTTGTTTCCAGTTCACGGATGAGGAAACTGAGACAAAGGTTTCATGCCTTGCCCAAGAAAGCACAGCCTCAACTCCCATCAGGCTGTAGAGCCTACGCCCTTAACCACTTCTGCCTCCTGCCTTCCAAAATGAATTCCACAGGGACAGCAAAGAGAATAAGGTCATGAAACTCATCTTTGAAAACAAGTGCTCAGTGATTCATGTGGAAAATAACATGGACGAGCATAATCCGCTCCTTGCTGGGTGAGCAAGAGATGGAGAGAGAAGGAAACCTGGAAAGCCGTAATCTTGACATTAATCCAAGAGGTGAGTGATTTTGAAGATGAGCTTTTAATATGTTACCAACAGGCTAAGCAAGTTTGAGAGCTATTTTTATCTCTGAGTTATGAAATACCAGCACATCGGCAGGTGGCCTACATTTTCAGTTTTACATTTGGTGAGAAGTTCTTTGATCTAAGTGAGGGTGCTACTCCACCGACATGTTTGGGAAAAGTAGCCAGAGTCCTAGAGATGCTGAGCAGAAGAACTAGCTGCTGGTGTGAAATGGGAGACAAGAACTCTGGGGTCTGGCCTCTGTGCTGCCATTCTCTAGCAACATGACTTGGAAAGACCTACTTAAGGTTTTTGTACCTCAGTTTCCTCCTCTGAGAAATAGGAGGTGGGGTGGGGGTGGTCAAGATGCAGGAGACATGCAGAGCCAGAAAATAGAGTGGATTAGGATCCTGGTTCTACTACTTAGCACCTGTGTATCTGAGCTTCAGTTTCATCATCTGTAAAATGGAGAATTGAATTCATTCCTCATGGATTTGTTGTGAATTTCAAGGAAATGTACATTAGGATGTAGAAAACATGTCTGACACAATAGAGGTACTCGATAAAATTGCAATTGCCTTTCCTTGAATGTTCAGTGATTCATCCACTCAGTAAGAATCATTGTGCCCCTGCTACGTTCCAGGAAGTAAGCCAGGTGCTAGGGATACAAAGGTGAAGGTGACAGAGTACTAGTCCTCTCACCACTTATCATTTTGTAGAACATGGTGACACCTCTACAGCTATTTGACCTTCAGTAAAGTCATTTCACACCTCTGACCCTTAGTTTTATTACCTATAAAACCAAGATAATGAATCAAATGTTGACGGAGTAAATGTGAGAAACAACGAAGGTGAGAGTGCCCAGCAGAGCTCCAAGCACAGAGGAAACCCTTAGGAAATATTTGGGGAGAGCCTCTGTAAGACTCTTTACAACTCTAGAAAATTCGAATAGTGTGTACACTGACCTCAGGGCCACTATGTTCTGCTTACTTTGGAAAACAAGTCTGGGGATTGAGGGTTTTATCCCCGTTTGTTAGCCACACAAATCACAATTCTGAAGAAGGTAAAATGATGCTATTTGGCCATCAGGAGTTCACCTAGAATTGAGAGTGGGTGAGGAGCCCTTAGGCCATATTTGCTGGGAAATAGTCTTGGAGGCTGGACTGTGTGCGCAGGTGGCTCATTGGGGAATGCCCGTGGGAATGGCACTTGTGAGGGAGAGATGGCGCAGAATCAGAGAGAGAGAAACTGGGCTGTGATGCAGTCACAACAGAGGCCTCATCCCAGTTTTAAGGGAACTCTGGATCTGGGATGGTCCTCAGGCGCTCTCTCAAGGAGACAAGACAGGGGCCAGGCCTTTGTATCACCCCTGACCAGTCTTGGATGAGAGTTACCTTGGGTGAATTGGCTCCCTTCAGGTGAAGGCCATTCCTGAAGGAAGTGCACCTGTGGGATCCAGGCAGCTCATGGCATCCACTGCGGGAGGCCTTATTATTGACAAAAAGATGCTTGGAGTTGAAGAAAGGAAGACTAGCTAACAAGAAACCTAAACAAAAGAGGTTGCTGTAATTCACTTGAAAGGCAACGTATTGACTCTCCAGCTGTAACCAGGCCAACATGTTATTCCAGTATAAAATCATCATTATTGGAGGAGAGAACAAGTAATATGCTTATAAAAACAAAGGGTGATGCCATCCAAAACATCAGGAACAAGCGAACATGAAGAGGATTGTGGCCTCCAGCCGGGGCAGCTGTTGGGTGTGCAATGGTCTGCAGTGGTAGAGTATGGCACGAGATCTGGCTCGGCCACTTCCTGGACGTGAGACTCTCGGAGGCCACTTCCTCTCACCAGGCCTCAGCTTCCTTGTCTGTGACAGGCAAAGGTGGAACAAAAATAGCCCTAAGATCTCTGTTGTACCTAGGTACCAGTAATTCCAGATCTTTATCAGTATTGTTGGCAAGACAAAATGATTACAAAATGGACAACTTGGTAAAGACTTCGCTTTCTGTTGGCAAGATTTGTGGCCATGCTGTCTCTGCATTATCCATTTCCCTACCAATTTACTCATTGAAATGCTTACAGATGTCTCTTGTGGTCCTAAGTGTTTTTGAATTCTATTGTCTTAGCATTTTATATGTCTACTCTGTTTTCCCACGTTTTTGGAGGACAGGGACTTGCCTCTTGTTCACTATACAGTCCTGGGAGGAGCAATTCCCACGTGCTAGACAATGTATCATTTGTGTTTTATTACAGAGACTAACTCAGTCTAATGTAAAGAACAAACAGGAGGTAATTGAAAAGATATCAAGAGGTTGACAGAATCAAAGAGAAAATGGGCACAAGTAAGAACCAAGGACATATCAGAGGGTGAAGGAGCAGAAGTCAGCAGCAAAGAAACCACCAGAGTGGCCCAACCAGAATCCTGCTACTGGGGCCAATGAGCTCCCAGTCCTCACGTTGTCTTTACATCGCTCGCTTCAGATTCAAATGCAGGGAAGTAAGAACTTGTTATTGGTTTAGCTTAGGGCACATGCCTGTCCCTCTGGGTTCCTCTAGGCATTTCTGTGTAGGGATCTCTCTAGAGGGTGCAAGGGAGCAAAGGGTCTCCTTGCCTGGGCTTCCACAGATGTGGGTGGGCATGCAGAATTCCTCTCACATCAACACAGTGATTGTGAGATCATTCTCCAAGAAAGTCAGTGTTTTTAAGAAGGAAAATGGATTCTGGATACATCAAGAAATGACCGATGTCTGCTACAACTGGTGCTCAAATAACTTTTTAGGGGGATATGTGCTTACATATAAAATGCCGAACAGTTTGGCTGAAGCAACAAATGCTTTACCTGAACATAGATAGGTACACAGGCAGAACCAATCCAGATGTTCTCCTATAGCAGATGGGATTTCCCCTTTAGCTCTGACATCTGCATGATGTCCAGAATTTCCTTGTGGATTCTGCATCTATAGTTTAAATTTGAAAATCTTCATCTGAAGGAGAATATCTTCCACCAGTTGGGCACCAACTTACTGCATTTCAAACTTATTTTCCTTTATTTCTCTTCATGATTATTATACTTCAGACAAACAGAACGCTGTTTGCCTTATTACATCTGCATAGCTTCCTTCCCATTTCACTAAACCTATCTTTCTTGTTCAGCACAAATACTATCTCCTTCAATTCCCCAGCCTGGGACCTATTCTTTCTCTATTCTATTATAATATTTTATATGTATCTCTGGTTGGTTTTTTCATCATTTTCTACATAGAATTAAAGTTATTTATATGTAGGTACTCTCTCTAACTTGTACTATAAACTTCTTACATATAGAAGCTCTGTTGAATACATCTTTTTAAACATTTGTATTGTGAAATACATCTTATAGAGAAAAGTGCATAATGGAAATTTATATAAACTCTGAATATAGGAGCTATGTTTGATTTATCTTTTAAAAACATTGTTATTGTGGTATACACACACACACACACACACACACACACACACACACACCTATAGAAATGAATGCATATGCACACTGAGATATACGACCAAAATGTTTATTCGTATCAGTTTTGTTCATCTTTATACCAAATCAGAGATGAGTTATTTTTCTGTTGGATCATCTGTCTTTTTCTTATTGGTTTGTAGTAAGTTTTTAAAAAACATTATATATAGCAAATGTGTGTACATTAACTTGTTGCTGGTAAAATATGCTACAATTTTATCCCCCCTCCTCCATTCCCAATACACATACTTTATAAAAAAACTCACAAACCAACAACTGAAAAACTCCCATGTTATGAACAGGAAGTAAGATTCTTGGGCTTGAATCTAATAGCTGAGCCATGGGATCCTACCGAAGTTTCTCTATAAAAGTGTCATTTCTCTGAGGAGCTGATGGTTCACTTCTAATCAGAGTGGTTTACTTTTCTTCCGAGCTCCTGCCAACAGAAACTGCTGTGACGTGCAATCCCACGCATAAATCTGAGTTCAATTGGGCCCTTATTGGTCAGGAGCTCCCCATTCAGCTCTGCTTATAATTACCAGTGGCAGTACTATTTAGAAAGATTAACAGTTTTTAAAATGCTTTCCATCCATTATCTCATTTGACCCCATAACACCCTTGAGGAAGGTGTGGCTGGTGCTATTATCTCCACTTTGATGATGAGGAAATTGGCTCCAAGATAATGACTTATGCCAGTCTTACAAATGGTGGTAAGAGTTTTGACTAGAAGCTAAGTCTCCTACCTTGGAATTCTGGGCTCTTTCTGCATTATCCCTTTAAAACCTGGCTCAAATTCCACCAGGGAGCTTCCCCTACCCACAGAATTCTTTCTCATCTCTGAAGAGTTCTAATTATTATTTTCTATTTTACTCACCAGACAATGACCACAAATACCTTGAATTGTCATCTCTCTAGATGTGTGTGCCCTGTTCCACTGCATTGCCTGCATGCTGCTTTTGAAGCAAGAACAAGATCGGTCACCTATCACTTGGTTCCTTCGCGGATCTCACACCTGCCTTTCCTGCAGCTTGTGCCCAGTAAACACTGGGTGGAACTTGGCTTTGTCGGTGGGCTGAAACATTTAAAGAGCCAATGCCAACTACCAAGACTAAAACAAATGTGCCCTGGTCCCATAGAGTACAGGGAAAATTCCTGCCGACAAAGTTGTTGAACATTGAGTCATTAATCTCCAAGTGCATTACATCAGTCACCATACATGCAGGAGGATTTGCTTTGCTGGAGTAAGAATTATATCTTCTATAGCCTTTTATTTGTATTCTCCAGAGTGCTTTTTCACACAGCAGGAACTTATCATAAAAGAGTATCTGCAAATGATTTATACATCAAATAAGTCCTCTATTGAAATGTACTCTAATAAAAGGCTACTTTTCCTTTTTCAGAGAACTGGGCAGAGAAGGCGAGGCTTAGGTTCAAATCTGGGCTCCTCTTGTTAACAGTAGGCAAGTAAGTTAACTTCTCAAAGCTTTGGTTTTCTCAACAGCAAAATTAAAGTACAGAAATCTGTCTCAGGGTGAACAAATGAAAGTAAAAATTCCAAAATGTCTTTTCACGCATCAAAAAATTTCTAGAAGTTACAGGATGAGTAAGAGTCAAGTATTATTTGGTTGTCTGTGCATTTAAGGAAGTTAAACTGTGGGAATCAGGTCTTCTATTGTAAAACACAAGGGTTGGTTTAGATTAATTTTAAAGGCTCTCTGAGGGCTAGAGTTATGGTTCTGTAATGCCAGCTTCAATTGTCAAGAACTACTAATATTTTAATTTTCCTTCTCCTATACATAAAGCTAAATGAATCATCTAATCAACAAAGGGAGCCTCCTATTTAGAATAATTTAATTACTGATACTTTTTGATAGGATATCTATCTTGATATAAAGAATTGTCCTTATTTATGTGTTTTAATTTTCTATTTTGGACATTTCAGGAAGGAGGTCTTCCTATACTTCTACTGAATTACCTTGAGCTACAGGCCTTATTCACAGTGTCTCTCATTCATCAGACCATTTCTATAGGGAGAGGGTGGATATTGTCAATAGGCAAATGGGTATTTCATCTCCATTTGACAGATTTCCCATGTGAAAGTGAAAAAGCTCCCCACAGTAATGTGTTTTCTGTAAATTGATGTCTTGCTGGAGATAAGACGTCTCCTTTTGAGTAGCTTCTGTAAATGGATCCTTGTGTAATGTCAGCTTGAAATGTGTCTGCTGTAGACCTGGGAGGCTGGAGGAAAGGAAGTTAAACAATGGTTGAAAATAAAGGCTTGAACTTGGAGGCGGTGGAGAGAGGGAGGGTCCTCTGGGGCTGAAAGTGATAAGTACAAGGACAGATAAGTGAGAGCTATGCCAGGAATCTTAACTGTATCAGATACACATCCATTATGATGAACTTGTTCACATACTTTTTTTATGTATCTTCATAGTGTCCTGCACATTGAGTTCAGAGAGATTAAATGAGTTTTAGAGGTTACACACTGATATGAAGAGTAAGGATTTTCATCCATCTCTGATACTAGAGCTAGTACTCTCTTTTACACCCCTTTGCAGTCAACTATAACATGAGTGTGTGATGACTTCATCAGAAAATAGAAATATGTGGGAGGGATTGAGCCAAAAGGACAAAGGATTCATAGACATGGACAACAGTGTGGTGATTGTGGTGTGGGGAGGAGGGTATAAGGGGACTAAATGGTAATGGAAAAAATACAATAAAAATATTTTTAAAAGAAAATAGAAATATGTAGGCATTAGGCCTTTAACTCTTAGAGATCCACATACTTTTCTGTCTGAACTAAAAGAGGCAGAAAGAAACATGCCCGGGGAAAACACCTTACTATGTAATGTCACAATTATAATATGCAAACTAAAGACTTTAATTTCTTATAGGGACCTAATGGCTTAGTGGTGAGGTAAGTTCTTAATCTGGGATGAAGATAGAAAGAGATTGAGGAGGAGAGAAAGAGGAGGAGAAGGAATAAAGGAAGTAGAAAAGAAGGAGCAAGAAGTGGGGGAGTAGGTTATATCAACCAAATAGTAAAAGAAATTGAGCTAAAACTGGAATACACTCAATGCTTGGATAGCTGCTTCCCAGATCTCCAAACTGGGGCAGCCTTGAGCGTTGTAACTTCTATAAGTCACTGAGAAGGACTCCTACCTGATGCAGATCCTGGCCTTCAAATGCTGTTCTTCTGTGTGAGTTGTTGGATGGGCCCCATTGCTAAAGGGAGAGGCAGGAAAATTGATGAGGCAGGTGTAGGTGGTCACCACCTGGGATCCAGAAGAAGATGCTGATCTCCTAGGACATAGTGGCCACATGCCAAAGAAAGCTTTTCCTATAGGCCAACCTCATGTTCCAAAATTCTTTCCTTGCTCCTCTCTCCATAAGACTCATGATCAACCCTTCTCAGACAGAGGCTGCCCTGTGCATAGTGGAATTTTTTTGAATTTATTTTTATTTTTTGTATTTATTGTTGTTCATTTACAGTTGTCTTGACTTTTCCTGATTGCTCAGCCCTCCCATCCCACACCCCCACTCCCACAGTCCATGTCCATGAGTTCTCTATTCATGTTCCTGTCTTACCCCTTCCCCCGTTTCCCCTGTTATCCCCCTTCCCTCTTCCCTCAGGTCATTGTCAATTTGATCTTTATTTCTAAGTCTCTGGCTCTTTTTGCATGTTTGTTTTGTTGATTAGGTTCCACTTATGGGTGAGATCATATGGTGTTTGTCTTTCACCACCTAGCTTATCCCACTTAGCATAATGCTCTCCAGTTCCATCCATGCTGTCTTGAAAGGTAGGAGTTCCTTCTTTCTTTCTACTGTGTAGTATTCCATTGCTTTCCACATTTTTTGATCCACATATTTACTGATGGGCCCTTAGGCTGTTTCCAGCTCTTGGCTATTGTAAATAAATACATAATGGAATTTGATCACCTCACATCTAATTTCCTTGATTTAGCCCACCAGGATTTCTAGTTTTCACATTTAAAATAAATATTCATTTTTGTCTATGATCTCAAAATCATAAAATATGAGGTGACTTAGACTAATTGTAACTGTGGACACCAGCAGGCAGGTGATATGTGAGAAGTAAAATTAATCTCCACTGCCTTCCCACATACACCCATTCGCTCACACCCTCTAGCACATGAAACAAGACCTGCTGAACTTGCACTGTGCGTCACTGTGCCATTCCTATCTTAAGAAGTCAATTTCCACAAGCTTTTTTAATCTTGGAGCATATAATTACAGGACATCAAAAAGCAACAGGGATTCAGAGGTGAATTGAATTATTGAAAAAAAAAAAGAAGCAAAGAGGGCACAGAGAGCTATCATGTGGATTCACACTAGATTCACCAAACTAAAGGGTGCTAAGAAATGCAAGCATTTAATTCAGAAGACAAATATCCTCTTTCATAGCCCTTGGGGAAAAATGGCTTTTTTTTCCCTCCAAATTTTCTGCAAGTATTGTAGTTATGTTAGAAAAAGGCTAAAAGCATAGAATAGAGTACAGGCTCTTTAAAAAAAGGTATGTTTATTTGGGTTAAAGTTTAAACAATTTATCTGTTAAAACTGTTACATACACTACATGGTTTATTGTTTACTAATGAGTTTGTCCCAATACTTTAATGGAAGGAGATGGAGAATACAATGAGGCACAACTGGGGAGTGAGTAGCATGTGGGTGGGCACAGAAGATGGGGGCTTGGAAGGATTTAAAGATTTTTTTTAAATGTCTTTTTAGAGAGAGGGGAGGGGAGGGAGCAAGAGAGGGAGAGAGACATTGACATGAGACAGAAACATTGATTGGTTGCTTATCATACATGCCCCAATCAAGGACAGAACCCACAATGCAGACATGATCAGGAATCTGACTGGTGACCTTTTGCTTTGTGGGATAGTGCCCAAGCCACTGAACCACCCCTGTCAAGGCTAAAGGTTGGAAGGATTTGATACTGGGTCACCTGACTCAGTCCAGTCCTCTGTTCTTTAAATTACAATCTTGGGTAAGACATTATTAAGAACATTGAGCCCTGGCTGATGTGGCTCAGTGAATTGAGTTCCAGCCTGCAAACCAAAGGGTCGATGGTTCAATTCCCAATCAGGGCACATGCCTGGGTTGCTGGGCAGATCCCCAGCTTGGGGCATATGAACGGCAACCACAGATTGATGTTTCTCTCCCTCTCTTTATCCCTCCCTTTCTCTGAAAATAAATAAGTAAAATCTTTAAAAAAAAAAGATCTTGAACATTTGTCAGCATTAGAAACTTTACTTTCAAATCCATGAGCCAAAGAAACAAAAAGCATCACACTGTTTATTCTAGTTGATAAATAGTATATGAGTAAGATGTCATCCTGATGTAAAATTTTAATAATGAGTGGGACATTTCTTCCCACAAAAAATAAGGAGGGGAAGTTCAGTGCATTCCTTTTATATTTTCATTTTTTGCCTTAAAGTATGTCAAGAAACCAATGCAAGACGAATGCAAACATCCTATGCTGTTATTCACCAAAAATAAGATTATTTTCCTGAGTGAGACATTTCTCTTTTTTTAAGATTTTATTTATTTATTTTTAGACAGAGGGGAAGGGAAGGAGAAAGAGAGGGAGAGAAACATCAATGTGTGGTTGCCTGTCATGTGTCCCCTACTGGGGACCTGGCCCGCAACCCAGGCATGTGCCCTGACTGGGAATCAAACCAGCAACCCTTTGGTTAGTTCTCAAGCTGCACTCAATCCACTGAGCTACACCAGCCAGGGCCTGAGTGAGATACTTCAAAGTGCTGCTTTTACAACTTCTCTTAATAGCAGAAGTAACCACTCTTTTTGTGGAAGAAAAAAAAAAACAATGAAATCTGCCAAACCTCAAGAGTCATGAAGTCATCTAGGTCTGAGAGGTTTACCTCGAAGTTACCCACCTACTTCCTTCTCACACCTGAAGACTGGGAATAAAGTGTGTTGAGTATTTTCCAGGCAGCATTTTTCACTTCTTTGTTCCTAAGGCTGTAGATCAAGGGGTTCAGCATGGGAATCACCACGGTGTAGAACACAGATGCTATTTTGTCCGTAGACTTGTTGGAGCCAGGCTGCAAGTACATAAAGATGACTGAGCCATAGAAGATGGACACTGCTGTGAGATGGGATGCACACGTGGAAAAGGCTTTCTTCCGTCCTTCAGCAGAACGTATCCTTTGAATGGTGATATATATGAAGAGGTAAGAGATGAGGATGACCAGGAGGGTAAAAAAGACATTGAAGCCAACGACACAGAAGACAACCAACTTGCTGATGTGTGCGTTGGAGCATGAGAGAGCCAGGAGTGGGGGGATGTCACAGAAAAAATGATTAATCTCATTAGAACCACAGAAGGAAAGTCTAAAGGTATCTGCAGAGTGGATGGATGCGTTGAGGAAGCCACAGACGTAGGAGCCAATCGTCAGGAGGGCACACACACCTGTCGTCATGGTGCTGGTGTAATGAAGAGGCCTGCAGATCGCTGCATGGCGGTCATAGGCCATGGAGGCCAGGAGGTAGCACTCAACAGTGGCAAAGCCCACAAAGAAAAATAACTGAGCAGCACAGCCATTGTAGGAGATGACTTTGTTCCCTGACTGCAATGTGGCCACCATCTTAGGGGCTACAGCTGATGAGTACCCCAGGTCCACAAAGGACAGGTTACTGAGGAAGAAGTACATTGGAGTGTGGAGGTGGGAGTCTGAGTGGATGATCACCATCATCCCCCCATTCCCAATCAGAGTGATGAGGTAGATAAACAAAAATAACAGGAGGAGGGGAACCTGAAGATTGGGGTCATCTGTTAATCCCAAGAGGATGAACTCTGTCACCTTGGTGGTATTCTCCATTGACGTCAGCTTGAATTTACCCTAGTGATGAAAGAAGAGAGGTCAATAAAACTCAGATGTGTAGCAGGAATTTGGGGATGTTATCATCAGGAAAGGGGAGAATTCCCCCTTTTCACCTTCTGTAGTTCTTACAGCTGGACTAGTAGTAAAATAATAACGATGACACAAGACTAGATTAACAGGAGAAATTTAAGACTAGAGTTAACACATGCACATGGGAAAATCACAATATGATGCAGAGATCATAAAATGAAACTCAAAGAAATGATCAGACTAGGCGCCTTTTTATACTTTTTCAGGTGATGAGACAATAAATTTGTGAGAAGTTGATAGGACAAAGTTTACATTCATTAGAAAGGAATCTAAGCAAGGTTTGAGCTTAGGTAGTAAATTAGTAAAGACTACAAGATGTGTTTATACAGAATTTTCTGACTCTGACTTGGATTTTTTTAGTATAATAAAAGTTTTATGTATTAATTTGTATATAAATAGTATTATGCATAAAAATTCATCTTTTTTGGTTATGGAGATAGACTCTCCAAGTCTTTTGTCTTCCAAAGGTCAGCATATTTTTAAAAAAGGAAGAAGATTGTTCAACTAGGATCTAATAAGTTTGCAAGTAACCAGAGCCCTAAAATAACCAGAATTGTTAATAATGCACATATTATGAAAGAAAAATGATTAGTAAATAATACGTTATTCTTTTAAGAATGCATTATTATACTAACATTGGCATTAGTTTAGCTCACTCTTCTACAGTTTTAAAAACCAGTATTAGTAAAATGGGATAAGCCCTAGATGTGAAGCCAGGACACTTATGTTGAAAGCTCAACTGTGCTTCAAAGAGCCTTTATTAATGAATTTGCACTCTGGATTTTTTTCTTAAGATTTTTTTTAATTTACTTTTAGTCAGAGGATAAAGGAGGGAGGAGAGGGAGAGAAACATCACTGTGTGGTTGCCTCTTGTGCGCCCCCTACCGGGGACCTGATCTACAACTCAAGCATGTGCCTGGCTGAGAATCAAACAGGCAACCCTTTGGTTCACAGGCCAGTGCTCAATCCACTGAGCCACAGCAGCCACGGCTGGATTTCTTAACTGTTGTGATCAGGTTGTCTCTCAGCCCTCAGGAGCAGAGAGGGCACCTATCAGGCATTTAGAGAGACACAAGAGAGTCAGAAAGCTCCTCCTGCTCTTGCTGCTTCTCAAATCACTTCAGTTTGAAATAATCAATATGCCATTGTGGGATATCTGGGGGCATCCTGCCCTGGGCCCTGACAACATAAAAGTAGGAAATGTGTGTGTGTGTGTGTGTGCGCGTCTGTGTGTGTATACTGAGAATGTACTTTGTGTAAGGCACATGCTTAACCTTTCCATTATATAATAGCATTTAATCCTGCTAGATAGATGCTAGTATGCCCATTTTATAGATGAGAAAAACAAGGCTGGGGGAGCTTAATATTGACCAAAATAACCTAATTAGTATAAGTCAGAATCAAAGTTCATACTTTTGGAATTCAAGGCTCATGCACCCAGAGCTTGAATTTTTCTACTTGTTCACAACATATAAAACAAATTATGATGTGTCTCCTAGCATAGTTTTTAAGATTTTATTTATTCAATATTTAAAAAATAAAAAAGAGAACAGTATAAAGTAAAAAGTATAAATCCCAAATTCCTTGTCTTCTTATTTCACTCCCAAGAATATAGCCTCTGTGGAGATTTCCTGACATTTTTCTGTGCACATATAATTACATGGTATTAATCATAATAATAGTTCACTATATCCCAGGCACTGCTCCAAGGGCTTTACTTGTGGTTAACTCATTTAATTCTCACACCAACTCATTGGTTTTGTGCTATTATTTTCCTCATTTTATATAAGGAGTAATTGTACAGATGAAAATACTCCACTCTCTCATTCCCAATTTGTCACTTTCATAAACAATGCCCCATAGTATAAAATATGCAAACAGAGCATTTTGCTTTTTCATTAGATTATTTGCAGCTGTCAGTCTATGTTAAACTTGGTCTCCTTTTTCTGGCTACAATCTGCTCCTAAAATGTAGTAGCTTTTAAATGGGGACTGGAGAGCTATTACTATAAAATAGTAATAATAATAAAATAACATAACTACTTCCAAGGTCACATAACTGGTAAGTGTTGGAAGTGGAATTAAAACCTTAGTCTGTCTGATATTAAATCCAGAGCTCTGAAATACATCATGTAATGCCTTTGTGAGTTTATCTTTCAGTAGTGATTTAACTGAAATTCATATTTATATATTTATATGCAGACAGATATATCTCCGCCTCCTATTAGAAGTCTTTGTCATTGATCCTGGTTATAAGTAAGTCCTCCTTTCTCTGCTTTCTCAAAGCACTGGAGTTTTGGTTGATTACCACATGATTTGTTGAACAACCACCCAGCTCCAAAAAGGGTCCTAAGCCCCTTGGGATAGAGACTGTTTTCATCACCTCTGGCCCACCCAGCCTGCCATGGCCCATTATACACATAAATAAATATTTGATTAATTGAATAGAACATCAATGGCAAAGGATTTAAACAATTTTTCATGCTAATTCTACAACAAACAGCTGATTGTTCTCTTGTCTAGCTGGATCCATGTTTTCTGCCAAAATATTAGCTTGGACTTGTGGTATGAGAAATATTCAGAAGGAAAGCGAGAGTGAGGATGGGCAGGCCTGGAGAATGGCTGACATCCTAATTCTAGGGCACTGCCTGTCTCCTGCTGTGTTTACAGGCCCTCTTGTCCCTGGTCACCGAGTGGCAGGAAACAGGCTTGAGACCAGGGAAGAGAGGAAAGGTGTAGAGAAAGGAAAGGGAGAAACAAGGGACTAGAAGGAAAAAAATGCCTCAGCTCCTTGACCTTGGCTTATCTTGGAAAGCAACTGATGTGATCAGATTGGTAAGGAGCCTTTTTCATACCACAAAAAATGGGGTAGGGGAAGCCCCGGCCTGTCCTGCCAGGACAATGAGTACACAAGTGTTGACTGGTGTCCTAAGAACTGGTTCAGCCAGCTTGGGAACCACTGCTGGTCGGGAACCAGGACGATGTTCCATGGCTTGTTCCCAACATTTCACCTTAAAAACAATGCTCCAGTGACTACCCTTGCACATGTCTTCTCTTTCTCCTCTTCTCTTTCTGCTTCTTGCCTATTAGTAGATTTCCACCCAATAATCTACCAATTAACTTTCCAACCAGCAGGACTTTATGTTACATTTATCTAGTTCTTCTGATTTTTTTTAATTTGGACTTTTGGCATGTGCATTACTCTCTAATTTAACAGCATTGTCTCCTATCATCTGTGACAAGCAGTTTCCTGATCTTCCCTATTAAGAAACTGAGGTATGCTATGCCCTTCAAGGTCACACAATTACTTAACTGCAATAGCTACACGATGCTACAGGGCAGAATTTCCCGACCTTGACTCTACTGATATTACAGCCAGACAGCTCTTTGGTTGGATGTGGTGTGAGAGACAGGGGAGGGTGTCCTACACATTGTAGGGTGTTTAGCTGTATCCCTGGCCTCTGTCCACTAGACACAAGTAACACCTCCCTTCCGCAGTTGTCACAACCAACATTGTCTATAGACACTAGCAAATGTTCCCTGGGGCAGGGATGGGGGACAACAACAAGTGTCCCTGATTGAGAACCACTATTCTAGAGTTCATAAAACTCTGTTTTCACTTCTTCATGTAATCACAGCAATTCCACAAGTTACATATTTTGTATAATATATTTTACAGCATACTTATGTGCCTTCTATCTATGTGAGATAATGTAGCTAGTTCAAGGTCTAGAGTACCAGCTTAGCATTGCTGCTCATTGGTGGGTGAGTCCAAGAAGGGAAAACTAGCTGCCCACTACTGCGGGTCTTCAGCTAAAGAGATGTTCACTCTCCTGCCTCATAAACCAACCTCTTCTCCAACACAAGGTGGAATGAATGACCTGGGAAAACTCCAAGAATGGAAGTCATGGATTCTGAATTCTATTCCAAAACACCTTCTCAAATGCTTATCCAATTGATTTCCTTGGTTAATACTGACCACCCCATCACATTCACCTAAGCTGTAGGTCTCATTGCTAGCAGTTATCACACACTTCCTATGTAGAACTGCCCCACACTGCCTTCTTCATACATCAGCAATTAAAATTCAAGGCAGTATCTATGTCCTCTTGATGGACAACTCTTCCCATTATGCACTGCAGTCACTGTTAATAAATGTGTCTGGATCCAGAGCAGCAAAGAGAAATCTGGAATTACACAGAAAGAGGAAAGGCTTCTTTTGCTCAGCACCATCCCTGAAGGGTTGCAAGGCCCCCACCCAAATCTTGCAGCTTCTGCTGCTGGTGTGTTTCCTCCCACCCACGTCCTGCCAAGGCCAAGCTCTGCTGCACAGGCTGAGAATAAATATCACAAGGAGCCTTGACAGAGCAAAGGCATTTTTTAAACATTTAAAGATAATACATATTATAATGCTTTATTTAATAACAAATGAGAAACGGTTGAAAACTGTAAACATTAAATCTTAGGGGATTATAGAAGTCTACACCAGCAAGATAGATAGTATGGAAATAAAAGTTCCATCAAAATTGTTTTTAAAGAGATTTGAAGAATTTCCCCTCAGTCATCACATCTCATTTGGGGAGGTGCAAAGAAGAAGCTCAACAGAAAACTATTAGACTAAATTCCATGACAAAAGAGACAAGGTCTGTCACTGTTTTGTAGATCAGCATCATTCACAGCCTGGACTAGTGCCAGGTACAGAGTAGACTTTTAAATATTTGTTAAATGAATGAATGGACAAGAAGCTCAACTGTTGAATTAGAATAATGGCTCAATGCTTATTAGCTGTGGGACTATAGGAAAGTCAATTAAGTCAATTTCTTTCCATCAATAGAGGATTAGTAAGATCAAATATGGAAAAAAAAGTCAAGCCACTGTGTGGTCAATGGAGGATACTTGGTACAAACTAATTTATTTATCTTATTATTAAACTGTTGGTTGATCATATGATCTTGGTTCCTGGATTGTATTAACACCAGTTGATAGCACCAATTCTGTCTAGCAATGACTATACTATATCCCTTTCTGTTTAAGAAAACGTGACCTGAAATTACCTATGGGAGGCTCACTGTATCTCAATTTTTTATGAGATGTGGCAGAGGAGAGTAGGGAAAATGGAACTGAGTCATTTTTATGCCGACTTCTGAGCCCTTCTCTCCTAGACAAACCCATTATTTCTACCCACAGTGGGAGGAATGCTGCTTTTAAAAAAGGTCAGGGGAAACATACCTGGTTCCTTGGGAGTTGTGAGATCTCAATCTGGAGCTGACTTCAACTACTGGACTTTTTGGAGTCTGAAAAAGAAAAAGAAAAGCTGTTTGGTTTCTGAAGACCTCAGATTTCAGAGAGCAAAAAGATTTCCTGAGGCCATGTGATAAAAGCGCAAAGGCATTTCAGCTGCTGTTGCAGTTGGTTTCGGAGCCTGAGTGGACGGTACCAAACTATGTGGGAGGTCTGAGGGCCAGGGTTGGGGGAAGCTGGCATCTATGTGGATTTGGGGTCCCCTGGAGGGAAGGTCCTTAGGGTCTGAACCCCAAGGCAACCCAAAGTTCAGTGACAGTCAAGCAAACAAGCAAATGAGGGGTTTCTTTCCTGAGGGAATGAAACATTATTACATCAGCGAAGAGTCTCAAAGGCTCAGGGGAAACCCATTCTTCAGGCTAAAATGATTGGTGACCCACGCCCATAAAAAAATGCCTTCAAAGGGCCTGGTGGGTCTAACCCTCCCCCTACCTCAGCCCATAGAAGACTTCCTGTGAGTATGGGGATCTGGCTCTTTCTCTAAAACAAAATGTGGAGAAATTTAAAAATGCCAAATATAGATGATACACATCAGAATCTCTACTTTGCCTAAACCCCTCTCTGACTAAAGAGCCCCAAGTTCCAAGGAACTTTATGGATCAAAACATTTTCAGAAAAAAATTTCCCAATCAACTTGGTTTTAAATGAATTTTAGTTTAACATGGAGCTTACAGAAAGCAAAAGATTCCACTTCAGCCTCCACATCCATACATTGGATGCCTTCTATGTTTCAGCCCTTGTTAATTGTGTTCGTTCACTTAATGTTCACGCACATCTATGAGCAGTGTATTATCTTTCCAATTTTATAGATGTGAAAACCTCAGTATAAACCTAGCACCCACATCTTGGTTTCTAAAAGTATTTTTCAGTAAAAAGAACCAGGACTCCTTGGAGAAAGGACTGATTCTAGGACTAGAGAAGCATGAACAGCAGAGAGCAGCCTGGAGCACCTTGTAGTTCAGAAAGTGCAGAGATGACGCTCAAGTCTGTCTGACTCAGTCTGTACTTTTACACTGTACCCTCCTGCTCCTGCTATCTCCGATCAGCATAGATGGGCAGGGGTGCTCTCCGGGTCCAGAAAAGGGTCCTGGGTCCCACGGGGACTCACAAACATGTGTTCCAGTAAAGGCAGCTACAAAATCGAAGCTTATTTACCTTCTTTTCTTTCATAAAACTATTTTCATGGGAGAATTTCCTGTTAGAATAAATTATTTTTTTAATAAAAGAAAAAAAAAAAAGAAGGGACCAAGTAGGTGGCAAGCTAGGTGGTAGGTAGGAGGCCTGGGAAATTTTTGTACCACTTTTGGAATTTTGTAACATCTAATATCCTGACCCCAGAGACTAGATTTCCTCCTTGTCATTGTAGAGGATCAATACAACAAGCAAGGAAAAACTAAAGAGAGGAAAAGTCAGAGAAAGAAGGAGGGAGAAGAAAAAAGAAAAGAAGAGAGAAGAAAACCAAAGAGGAGGAGGAAAGGGAAATGTAGCCGAAACATCGGGCTCTATAACGTAATTTAGTACTCCTATTTATCAGTGTTTAACATTTAAAAAAATTAAACAGCCTAAGGATAGAGACTATTAACATGGTAACGTGAAATAGTCCTGAATTTGGGCGAGTGAGTGGCCTAGAATCTGTTACTTACTTAAAGGATAACTTAAGTCAGTCGTTAATCTCTTGAGCCTCATCGGTTCCTCATAGCACTGAATTATCTTCTTTCTTTTCCCTTCCAAAGGCTCTTCATTGCTGGGGGAATACTTCCACCTTGACTGATCTGGATCTTTCATCATTTGTCTCCTTATAAAATCAAACAGTGACTTTACAAGTAGGTATACGCTGAAGTTTTAGAGAAATAAAGAAAGAAGAGAGAAGCCAATAATTCTGACTTTCTGGTTAGTTCAAAGCCAGATGTCGGTATCTGTCCATCTATCTTCAAGTTAATGCTACCACCCAGCGGTCGTTTTGAGACTTTCATGCTATGAGCTGTTTCTGGTGGTGTGACAGGGGGAAAATGAGAGCTTGTCTTTCTCTGAGGCACTGGCTAGTAAGTTCATAGAGGAAAAAATGCTTTGGACTTAGAACAGGAATCAAGAAGCTGCTAGTCTGTCTAAAAATGTTAATTTCATGGACGCCTCAAGGTCAGCACCTTTTCAGACCTAAGAGACCACTAAGTGTTAAGGAACACAAGACACCATAGCCCAGAGGTGACAAGTACCGTCCCCAGGGCCAGGTGCATGCATTCAGATGCAGCTCTCCCTTCTAGTGCCTGGAAGGCACATACAAGTCACTTAGCTTCTCCGTGTCTCTCTTTCTCATTACAGGGTTTTTTTTGTTTTGTTTTGTTTTGTTTTGTTTTTTTGAGAATTAATTAAGCTAATAAATGTAAAGTATTTATAATAGTGAGCACTGTATGAATATTGTGTTGTTTTGTAAATATCTAATTTGATCAAGGAATGAGCTGAGATTCACTGAGGCCAAGTGATCTGCCTAAAGCCACGCAGCTGATTAGTGGTATAATAGAAACCTGTGTCTCTAAGACTCCTGACTTAGTTCTATTTATTAATTTCCCCAGAATTTTCTGAACTTCCATTGACTCCTCAGCTCCATTCAGGCATCTGCATTCTCTGTGCATGACATCCTCATCCTTTACTAAGTTTGGGGCTAATGTTAACTCCCCCTCAACCTCTCCATTTAAATCCATCTCACCTTCTTGTCTCAGGGCCCTCCCTCTTCTTTTCTTGCCCCTCCAATACACTATTGATCTTATCTATACTTACTTCTGTGAGATCTTACAATAGCAATTAGTCCTTGTTCTCTGTACCCTCCTTTACTCGCTCCTACCAGATTTATCCACAAATATGTTCGTTACCCTTCTCTTCCCCCAAATCCCTCAAAAGGTTTTCTCCCACCCTAATATATCCTATATGAGTATCCCTCCTTCTACCCCAAATTATCATGAGCAGCATGCATCATTTCCCATTCTGTCCTCAATCCACTGCCACCAAATCTCAGCTATTTCCACCCTCATTCTATTGGAACAATATTCAGAAATCACTCCATAGCCAGCTTCACAGACGTGCCTCCAGTGTAGTCACACAGGGCCTCCTGCTCAGACAGGCCCCATGGTTGGGTTTAACGCTTTGCACTTGACATCTTTAAACCATTAATAATCTTATCCTTGCATCTCTGTTTGGTAAGAAAAATCCAATTTGACTGTTACCATCAGTATTTAGCTAGAAAAGGGGAGCAAAGGGACTTAGACATCGAACTTAATAAAATGAGGAACATAACCCTGCTTGCTAGCCAGAAAGCTACAGCTTCACACTATAGGAGATTCAGCATTTTTCTGCCAAGAGGATTAATAATTGGCCCTTCCCTGCTCTGGTACCAGATTGCCAAGTAGGAATAGGGGGAGGCAGGCAGGTGTGCAAAACAAGTCAAAATGGTGCAGGGGGAGGTGCTGGGCCAAAGAGGCCTGTCAGTCTAGCCTGGAGAAAGAAGAGATTGGTTGGGAGGTGGACCCACCCAAAGTATGTGAAAGCTTGGGAAGTTCATTGGTCATTTTGAAAGAACACCTGGCCCATGCCAAAGCCAAGCAATAGAATCCCAGGGGAATGAAGAAGCTCTCTATCTCTCTCACCTGGGTAACCCACACTCACCCCATGTGGTTGCACATCCTCTCTCCATGGCTCCCAGGGACATCCAGCTCCCCAGGTGTGGCTCCAGGAGGAAGCCTGAAATGGACTATAGCTGGAAACACATGCTAAGTTAGCCAGATGCTGAACTGGACTATGCTTTAATATAGAGTACAAACTCCAGGTGGTGGCCTTCATCCTGGCCCTACTGAAGACAAGATTGGTCTTTTTCCATGGTGAGGTGGACAGAGATGGGACATCAGAAACTCAGGGGACAGCTTCTATCTCCATGCAAATAAACCATGCCACCCAACAATCTCCATGGGTAGGTTCTTGAAATGCTTTCTCATGATCCCATGGAAGAGCCTGATTCCCACCCATGACAGGACAATGGAGTCTGTACGGGACACTTGGAACCTCAGCTCATGTGTGGTCATACCTCCCGCTGGCTCCCAGTATCTCTTCAGTCTGTGGTATTCAAAACTGTGATGACTTGCTTATTGTCCACAAGATTATGTGCAGCCTCTGCAGCCTGACATCAAAGCAAATTACCTCCAACCAACTTTTCCAGCTTTATTTTTCTTTATAATCACTAAATATCCTACTTTCTATCTACATACACTCAAAAGCACCCACCACAGTTTTTGGCACATAGTCGATCTTCAATAAACAAGTTCTTTCTCCACATACCATTCCAAGCGTGTTTTCCCTTTTGCCTTATTTCATACTATTCCCTCAGGTTAGAATGCCAAAGATTTTTTTAAAACTTGACCTTTTTGAAGTGGCATTATGTAGACACAAACTAAAGCTATCTCCACCACAAAGTTTTTCTGAAGTTACAACACAATCTATGTGTCCTTCTATTGAATGCTTTTCCAAATTGCTTCACAGTATTTAGTTCTGTCATTTTCTGTCTCTTTTTGTTTCTTTTCCTAGAACCTATACTTCTGTTTCTCCCAGTCCACATCCCTACTCTTTTCACCACCCTGAAAATCTTTTCTCTATTGCAGGGAAGAAGTGATCCTGTATGGACAAGCTCACATTAGGACTGAATGTGTGTCCCTTCCTAGACTGTAGCTCCTTGGGGACAGAGACTGTGTCTCACTCATCTTAGGCTTTCTCCTGGAACCTACAATACCATCTGTAGACAGTATGGTCCTACCGAATTATGTTAATCCCATCTGATTCTCTATTGAGTAAATCGAACTAGGCCCAGGCAAGTCACTTGAAGAGCGCACTTAAGAGAAATTTACAATATTTATCCTTAACTCAACAAACTAGCCTTTCCAATCACCAGATGTGGTAGTTTTTGTTTTGTTTTGTTTTTTAAATCATGTGTGCTTCTCATAAGGAACAGAAATGGAAAATTATCTGTTCGTAAATTTGTAAACCTTGAGGGTTTATTTGTTAGTGAAAAATAAAAAGGAACAGTTTAGACTGGTGCTTTGAGATACATGGCCCTCCCACCTTTGCAAAGGAAGCCAGCACCCATCAGCTGTATCACAGCTCATTTACGTATATAAATACAGAACAACCACTCTTTTTTTTCCCTTTTTTTGAAATTTTAATTGTTGTTCTTGTACAGTTTTCTGTCTTTTGCTCCCATTCCAGCCCACTGCCCCAGCCCTCCCCACCCCCCTCCCATTTCCACCCCTGCTAGTTTTTGTCCATGTGACCTTTATACTTGTTGCTCCAAACCTTTCCCCTTTCCCCCTGAAATTCCCTCCCCTCTCCCCTCTGGTGACTATCAACCCCTTCTCAATTTCAGTGTCTTTGGTTATATTGTGCTTGTTTGTTTGTTTTTTTGATTAGGTGGAACAACCACTCTTATTCTTAGGGGTAACACTCTCACCTGAGCTCTCACTGTCAACTGTTTCTTCAGAACCTGGTTTAATCAAATTAGCATCTAAATCTTATTTATCTTAATCTTCATCATAAGTATCCAGTATCTCCATCTCTGTGACTTTCTTCCTTTCAGTACACAAACATCCAAAAAAACTTCTTAATGTAACAGGGTGCAGCCAAGAGGGGGGCCCCAAAAAGGGAGTTGGAATGGGGCCCAGAACTCACGGTGTCCAGGAGATATTAGAGGGACATATAAGATGTCCTCACCCCCTCCCCGACAGGTATGAGTTGGGGGAAGGGACAAATGGAGCAGGGCCATTGAGTTGTTTTGCATAGCAATGGTTTTACAGATAACCTCCAGAATGGTCATTTAACATATCTATAACCTTTAACTGGTTTCATAGATATGTTAAACAGCTGTGGCCATGCTCTGAGCCAGGGGGGATGGAAAGGACTTCCCCAAGGACGTGACTGGGGGAGGAACCC
>PVKU01011060.1:0-46621 GCA_004027475.1 Anoura caudifer | reverse complement strand
CAGGAAAAACCCCGGGCGCTGATGCTGGAAAGAGAAGGCGGCCACCGCGTGCCGGCAGATGACCCGGCCTTCACACCCACCTGGAGCTGCGTGGCGTAGTGCCCCAGCTTGATCTTCAGTAAGAACCCATCTTCCCCCACTTGGTGCTCGGCCTTCTTCTGCAGCTCCTGCACCAGGCCCTCCAGGAGCTGGGTGGCCTGGGCTTGGTCCTGGGGATTTTCCGGATCAATGGCATCCCTTGGGGCAGGGCAAGGGAGAGAAGTCTGCTGTGGTACCTCCTTGGCCAGAACGTCAGGCACCGAGACACCGAAAGGGACGTGGAAATCCCAAAGCTCCTCCCTAAGGGCACTCCAGAGCTCACAAGACTTGTTCCTGGCAACTCCACAGACATCAGAGTCTAGAAACATCCCCTGTCCCTTTCCCTGTTCCCCTTTCCCAAGAACATGGCCCATTCCTCACAGAAACTAACACAAAGGGCCCAAACCACACCAAACCGCAAAAGAAGAGACCCGAGGCCGCGGGGCCTGGCAGGCAGGGACCCGCAGGGGAAGGCAGGGGAACCTACCACGGCTGGCCCTCGATCCACTGCGCTAAGTAGTGCCGGACCTCGATGGGGAAGTGCTGCCCGTACAGCCCCTGCATCTGGCGCAGTGCATCTCCCTGCAGCTGCTGGGCCTGGACCCAGCCCGCCATGTCCGTTCACCTAGGGCGAGCAGAGGGCTGAGGAGGCGCCTCGCCAGCAGAGGCGAGGGCTGGGCCTGCCCCTGGCCCTCCCGTGCCCACCCATGCCTGGACCGCGGTCAGGCCAGGCCCCTCCCCTGCCACAGACACGCTTTCCTGTGCGGGAAGAAAGATGGTAAGGAGGGGAAGGCGCGCCCTGCCCTCCAACAAGGAACCCGCTGAGGCTTGGGGAGGGGCTCTCGAAAGTCAGGTGCCCTCCTCCTCTTCCTCTCCCCTCGCCCCACCGGGGCTTCCCCAGAGGGGGGACAGCTAAAAACTGAAAGAGAAACTTGAGGCCCACGGCCCTCTTAGGAGGGTTGCAAGAATCCCCCTACCTGGCCTCGAACCCTGAGTACCAATTTCTGGGAAGGGGGGACACTCCAGCCCAAAGTTACGCCCCCGACGGCGTCCCCTGGACGGCTGGGGCTCTGCGGGCACGTGGCTCCTGTTGTTGAAAGACGGCTGGGGAAGCAGAGGCTCTCGGCAGCCGAGCCCGTGGTCTCCCACTGTCCGGCCCGACAGCGCCCTCTGCCCACTGCGGGCGAGGACAGCGCGCATCCGCGCCGCCGTCCTTCCATCCGCGTCCCTGGTCCCTCGTCCGCGCTGCGCCCGAACTCCCTTTCGGTCTCAGGGACCATTCCCTGCACCCCTCCCGGCCGTCGGGCTTTGGGTCCCGGGGCGCGGGGCGGGGACTGGGGTCGAGTGTCCCCTCTCCGCGCGCGCCGCCCGGGACGCGCTGCCCGGCCACCCACCTGGTGGCACCGAGCCGTCCGGCGGCGGGGCCGGCTCTGCGCCCGCGGCTCTCGCTCCCGGCCCGGGTTCCTGGCGGCTGCGGCGGCGGCTGTTACTACAGGAAGGAGCAGAGAGCAGCGATTTCCTCCTCAAAGGTCAGCTGCCTCCGATAGACCATACACAGCGCGCGAGCTCTCGCCAACACCCCTCCCAGCCTCTGTCGCTCCCTCCCCGCCTCCGCCCTCGGTCGCTAGCTCCCCGGCGAGTGCGCAGCGGCGGCCTCGGCCGGGGCCCCGCGCGGTGAGGCTGGGCGGCGCCGCGCGTGGGGGCTGCCCCGACGGCAGGGTCCCCCGGGAGTCCCAGCCCGCTCTCTCCTGCGGCCCCGGACCGTGGCGAGCAAGAGGTTGAGGAGTGGCAGGGAAAGGGGGTGGGAGGACCGGGAAATCCCGGGCTCTGGAAATCCCAAACCCGGGCCTCAATTTTCTCATCTGTAAAAGGGGAGGGTTGGACTAGCTGGAGATGCTTTCCAACTCTTGCATTTGTCATCTTTCAAGTCCCTCGACTAAAAAAGTAAATGAGTGTGCGTGTGTTTATGTGGGCTGGGGACACAGCTTTTGTGACCTCAGAGGCAAAGCCCTAGGAAGGGGAAAGACTGGGGATTCCAGCGAAGCCAGCCAGCTCACGCCAGGGCCCCACCTCCCCTCCCTCCATCACTCCCACCACCGTGCACTCATCTTCTGCAGCTGAATCAGGAAACAACTTTGGCAGTCACATGTTCGAACCCCCCCCACCGAGATTTTGCAGATAAGAAATGGAAGCCCAGAGAGGGAAAGGGGCCTGCCCCTGGTGACAGGGTGGGCACATGGTCTAGTTGGCAACTGATCCATAAACGAGTCTTCCCCTCCCCTCGCCCCAACCCAGTCAAACCTGAAGCTGGCCCTACCTTCAGAAAGGTCCAGAGAGGGCTGTCCTGCGTCCTCGCGAGCTCACTGCTGCCTGTGGGCTTTGCCAGACCAGGGAACAGCCTCCCGAAGCCTTGCCTAGGTCACAGCCCCTCCCTGAGAGCCCCCTTGGGGGTGTGAAAAGTTGGGCAAGGCTGGACTGGAAGTCTTCCATCCCCTTTGCCCAGCTTCCCTCCCCTCCGGGCCTCCTCCTGCCTGGCAGCTGGTATTGGCAGCACCAAGAGAGGGGCCAGGCTGCTGCCCTCTTACGGCCCAGCTGGGCCGAGGCTTCTGTCCTGGGTGGGGGGGGATCATTCTCTCCCGCCATCCCTCCCTAATGCCTTCCTAGACCTGCCCTTTCCCCTGCATTCCCTTCCCCCTCCACTTCCCTACTTTCCTGCCCCTCACTCTCCCCACTTTCATTCTTTTTACTTCAGAGGAAAACTGAAGTTGAAAGCTGCAGAAGCTGGAATGCCTGGGTCCCATACACACCCCCACGTGTGGTCGCGGTCTTGGTTGACAGGATCACCAGGGAAGGAAGGGAGAACCGTAGGGGGGTTCTCGAAGGACTGAGGCAGCCTCGCTCTTTAGATCTTCCACGGGGGAGTCCTGGGAAGGAGGGAGCGCAAAACCTCTCCCTCTCTTCTTCCCCCGCTCTGTGCAATGGGCTCAGCAGGGGAGGCTCAGACACCCGGAGCTGGGGGGCACCTGCCAGGAGAGGCAAGTGTCAGAGCTGGAAACAACTGTAAAGAAGATTTTACAAATGGGGAAACAGAGGCTGGAGAGGGGAAGTGACTCAGCCAGTGTCACGCTGCCTGGCAGGGGCAGATCCAAACCCAGTGCCACGTGGAGGGTGGGCCCGGCTCTGCACCTGTGCCCTCCAGACTCTCACTTCAAGCAGGTGGGCAAGTCGGTCAGTGGGAGCAGATCCCTTGGATTTCCAAGTCCCCTGAGTTGCCTCTGGAGGGCAGAAGACCATCCTTGCCACGTACCCCCACCTGGGCATCTGCAGAGGATGATATGGGGGTGCCAGCTCCAGGGTGGGAGCCCTGCCTGCCTACTTCCAGGCAGCCCCCTCTCCAGCCTCCTCCCCAGGGCCAGCCCCACCCACAGAACATCTGGCTGGTTGGGCTGAGCTGGGTTAGGGGGTGGGTAGTCCTGGGTTCAAACAGCCAGCACTGAGGTGCCAGGGAATGAAACTGGAGGCGTTGGGCTGAAAGGATGTGCCCAGTGCCTTCAGAGCCCCCAGCACCCCCTTCCCCATGTTGTGTCCAGCTGTCCCCCTGGCCAAACTCTGGCTGTCCCCGCAAGGCCTCAGACGACGAGGCTCCGGGTCACAGTGTCTTTGCTGCATGTTTCCCCCTCTTGCCTTTTGATTCTTCTTCTCATTTTGAGTCGCTCTCTAGGTCTCCGTCTTGTTCTCTGTTTGATTCTGTCTGATTTCTCTCCATTCCTTTGTGCTTCTGTTCTCCCTTAGAGACGCGGTGGGAAGGGGAGGAGCTTTGGAGCTTTCCCAGGATGGGTAAAGGCCGCCCGAGAGAGTGGGAGAGGGAAGGGGGTCAGAGTTGGGCTGGGGGCAGAGGTGACTGTGGACACGGCTCCGGATAACACAATGACCCAGAAATGTCAAATCTGGCATTTCTTTTTGCTCCAGTACCCCTGGCTTGGATCTCTGCTATTTCTCACCGCAAAGCACCCCGGTGGTTTTAGGGGCCCAGACTATAGAGGAGAGAAGCTGAGGCCTACGGGGTGGGGTTCAGGAAGATCAGAAGCTGCCTAGGGTCTGGACTGAACTGGGGTCCCAGAATGGCCTCCTCTAATTGCCCCTCATCCCGATTCCAAGTCTCAGCATGACCTGGGGAGTGAGGAAGGATTAAAAAAAAAATCTTACGGATGAAAAAAAAATCAAAGTAACTTTCAAAAATCTTGCAGGAATGCACTCTCTCAAAGAAAACTAACCATATTTTATCAGAAATAATAATGGTTCCTGGCCCGATCTGCCCTCGGCCCAGTGGGCCCTTATCCTGAGCAGGGCCGTGGCGCATCTATGTGTAGTCGCGTTTGCATTCTTCAACTCAACTCATCCCTGTGATAGCCGCGAAGGTAGGCAGGACCAGCATCATCCCCTAACTTGGTTCAGGAAAGACTCCTGTCCACGGCTGTCCGGCCAGGAGGTGCCCAGCTGGCTCCAGGATCCATGTTGCCTGGCCCCGTGGGAGGTTTCTTGACCTCCCCAACCCCAGCACACGTTCACAGAGTGAAGGTCCCCTTGGACTGGGCCACCAATGGTGGCTCTGTGTCGCTTCATGTGGCACGTCCACCTCCAAGTCCGTCGGGCCCCTGCTCTGTGGAATGAGGCAGGACGACCTGTGTGTTGGTTTGCGTTTGGGAAGGAAGGGAAGAATTTGCCCAAGTTCCATGTCTGCCCTGCCCTTGGAGACCAGCAGACAAGGCCTCGCTGATGCCACTACCCTGGGAAGAGCAGGCGGAGGGCACCTTCACCCAACCTTCCCTGGTGAGGGCAGAGGGACAAGGCACAGAGATGCCTTTGTCTCCTCTGCTGCAGGTCCCTTCTTCAAGGAGGGCTCCTGTTGCGCAGGAGCCAGAGGGGAGGTGGGGTGGAGGCGAACAGCCTTCCCCAGAAAGCTGGAGGCGTTCCAGGAAGGATCTGCGCGTCCAGCAGAGAGAGGAGAGCTGAAGCCCTCGGGCGCTGAAATGTCCTGGTTCCCCGCCACCCCCGGCCTTGCCTCTGCTGGCACTGCCCACCTCCACTCCAGCTCCCACCCCCAAGGCCACTGGAAGGGGCCGCAGCCCCATCCTCGGCATCTGTGGCATCTCTAAGGCCACGTCCCTGCCTCTCCCTGAATCTCCTCGCCCTGGTGCCTCCCAGTAGAAAGGCTGCCGCCATTCCTGTTCGTTGAGACAGAGCGGGACCAGGGCCAGTGTGCGTGAATGCACATGGCGAGGAGTTTTGTGCGAATTTGGGGCAGGGGAAGGAGTCGCTGGGTCCTGCGTGAGGCCTGTTCCCCCTCCCTGCCTCTGTCCCCTTTCCTTTACCACTCTTCAGGGAAGTTGGTTTACAGTGAAGTCACCGAGAGAACACAAGGCCATCCCGCCTGAGGCAGAGCAACTGTCCTCCGTTTCTGGGAATAGAGTGAGAGAAGGGGTGTGGGGCTGACAGGTGGGTGGGAGGGGAAGTCCTGCCTTCCTTTGCCCCGTGGGCCTGACCACCTGCCTCGGGAGAGGTGCTGGCAGGACCTGGGGTTGCGGGGGGAGGCGTTGCGCAGCGTCTGGACTGTGTGCTGGATGCCTGACCAGTCAGGAGCTCAGCCTTGCTGGCTGAGGAGGCCTGGGTCTGATCTTGCTCCCATCCTCATCCACAATGACTACCTGGCCCCTCTTGCCGCTGAGCTAGTTTCTCCTCCTTCCAGCCCAACAGGGAAGCTTTTGTGGCTCTGCCAGCCCAGTATCCAACCTCAGGCCCTCGGGGGCTTGTGTGGGAGAGGGCTGTGCATCTCCTTCCCTGCTGTTCCCCACCTCTCTGCCACTTTCCTTTGTCACGACCAGGGGGGATTCCTTCCGCCTGGCCTCTGTTTCTTATTGTTCCCTGGCTTCTTACTGCACAAACCCACCCACATCCTCCCTGCCCTCTCCCCGACTCCAAACCTCAAAACTAGCTTCCCCAGCCCCAGGAGCAAGTGGAGAACATGAAGCCAAAGTGAAGAATGGGCCAATGCCCAGTCCCCTCCTCACTGGCTACCGGCCTGGTCTCCCTTGGCCGCTGCGGTCCCCCGCAAAGCCTGGGCCTTCTGGCACTCCAGGCTTCAGCCACACAGTTCCCCCAGGGCACTGGCTTCTCTCAACTCAAGCCTTTGCACCCTCCATCTCACCTGCTTGGAATGCCATTCCTCCCGTAGCCCCCTGGAGATACCTCTTCGTCTTTCATAGGGTCAGTGTGGCACAGAGAAAGCCACAAAGACTCTGAGGTCCTTAGGACCTGGTGCAGACCCTGGCTCTGCTGCGTGACCCTGGCCACATAAATCTGCCTCTTCGAGCTGAGCAAGCCCCTCTATAAAGGGAGGAGAGCAAGACCAATCCAGTTCCAGGATTGCTGTGAAGACTCACGCCAGTACCTAGTGCTTGGTGGGGGCTCAGAGACCTTGGCCAGGAGAGCTAGGTGTTTTCTTTCCAGTGTTCCTGTAGCCTCTCAGTTCTGCTTGTATTGTGGGCCTCTTTGTGTGGCTCTTAACCGGTAGCCTAAAGGGGTGTGTCCCAATGCTCAGTTCAGATTAGTAGCTTCAGAGATATTTGGTGGGTTAATGAGGATCCCTCCAGCAGCACAGGGCTACCGCACACTCTGACAGTTCAGAGTCTCCTGCACTATGCAACCTCTGCTTCCCTCTCCTACCTCCTGAACCACAGCACCCAGAAGGCTCTTTCCTCTGCCGCCGTGGCCTCTGCCCGCTCTAGTCCTACTGACCTGCTTTTCTGCTCATGGCAACAGCAGCAGCGGCCTCATCTTTGCCTGGTGCTGGGCTGACTTTTGAGTTGGTAAACCACCAGGCAAGCCAGCAAGATAGTAGCTGGGGTGATACCCGGCTGCCTCCTCTGCATCAGCCCCGCCCTCTCTGGATATTGCCCCAGGACTCTGGGATACCAGGGCACAGTGACCCTTTCCCAGGAGGTGGGGAGTAGGGGGAGGCTGAGGCTTTCCAGGGAGTCACCCCCCTTGACTCTGGCTGGAAGGGAGCCCAGACAGGTAAGGCATACAGGGGTCGGCGGGAGAGCAGCGTGCGAGAGTCTCCAGGTGGCCGAGTCCTGCAAGAACCTGCACATCCACCACTCGAATCCCCCCCCCCACTCCACCCCCAGGTCCGTCCCCTCCAGGCCTAGCAAACCGCTTGGGGGCTGGGCTGAGGTTAAAAAGAGAAAAAAAATGTTCGTTTATCTGGTACCTTCTGCAAACCACGCACGATGCTTGGTTACTTTCATAATCACTCTCTCTACTTTTTCCTTTAAAAAATGTTCAATTTTCCTGATGTTTTAATAGGTAGTACAGCATATGGTGCACAATTCAAAAGAGTCGAAAGGGCAGATGGTAAAAGTGAATCTTTCTCCTCTCCTGTCCCCCAGGTTCCCTCTGCAGGGGCAACCGCAGTTACCAAAGTCTTGTGCGTTCTCCCAGAGAGATTCTAGACATTTACACATATATCCTAGACTTTAACTCCTATGACTTACCCCGAGGGACACTGAGGCCCTCTGAGGAGTGGAGTACTTTGACTAAGGTCACACTCCTGGTAAGTGGGCAGAGCTGGGATGTGGAACCAGACCTGACTGTAAGATTCAGCTATTTTCACCACCCACCCTCCGGCAGAAATAGACCCTGGCACTGATGAGCACCTTCTGAACCACCGGTGGCAACAAACCTCTAGTCTGAGGCCCTGGGGACCTGGGTCTCTGCCTTCCTGTCTGCTAAGTGTCCATGGCCTCCTCCTTGTGGCTCCAGGGGCCTGTACCAACGTAAAAGGGAAGAATCATACCCCTATGGAAGAAGAGAAGTTCCTAGGTGCCCTTCCTTGGCTACTGTGTGGACAGTGGTCCCCAGGGCCCCCCTGAGTCCTGGGGTCCAGAGAGGTCTGGAGAGGGAAGCTAGATGAGTGTAGGTCTCTGGTTAGAGAGGATTGTGGTTGTGGTTTTAATTACATTTCCAGAAAATGGCTTCATGACCTCCCTGTGGCTGGGCAGGGCTGGGGAGAATGTGAAGAGGTCAGCCACATGCTCGTCCATGAGAGCAAGGGAGGGAGGCTGGAGTCAAACCCTGGCTGGGAGTAAGTCGGACTTCTGGACAAGGCTGCCCGCCAGACTTGCAGGCTGTCCCTCAAGCCTCTCTCCCTTCTGGCTCAGGCTAGCGTGGGCTAGGAGGTGATGTCGACCCTGTCCTGTGGGTGTCTCGTCCTCTGCAGCTATGCCTCTGGGAACTTTAAAAACAATTTTTTAATTTAAAGATGTTACTTATTTATTTTTTAGAGAGAAGGGAAGGGAGGGAGAAAGAGAGGGAGAGAAACACCAATCAGTTGCCTGTCATACGCACCCAAACCAGGGACCACTAAACCCACAACCCAGGCGTGTGCCCTGACCAGGAATTGAACCGGTGACCTTTTGCTTTGCTGGACAAGGCTCAGCCAATTGAGTCACACCAATCAGAGTGCGTCTGGGACCTTTTTATGTGGGCTCGCTGTAGGATCTTTCTGGATTCTAGCTTCCTGTTCAGTTTCTTTCTTTCTAGTACTCCTTATGGGGCATGTCTCAGTCTGGCGTCCCCTCAACTTAGGGGATTAGATCCCTGGGGTCCAGGAGGAGAGAGTTGCACCTTGTTTGAATTGGCAGGTAGGTAGAGACAGGCATTGGACCTTCTTTCCTGCCTCAGGTTGACAGTATCCTTGTTTTGCTGAGGCAGTGACCCGGAACATTCTGTCCCTGCCTGTGCGCACAGCCAGCCAGTCTATCTGGTACCTAGTGGTCAGGCAGACCTGTGCGAGGAGGTGAAGAACAGAGTCTTCTCTGCCCCGCCCTCCAGGTCATTCGAACCAGCACCCTGCGGCACCGCTGCTGAGGCCACTGGACTGAGTTCTAGCCCTAGAAAGGGGGGTGCAGATCTTAGCAGCTACTAAAAACAGTCACGATAGTTAACAGCTCCGTAGTGCTTTATAGCACTTGGAAGCACTTTATATGCATTAACTCTCCAGAAGGAGACGAGTAATTAGTCCTATTACTATAACCGTATTGCAGTGAGGAAACCAAGGCAGAAAACCTACTGCTCCAGGTGACACAGCTCAGGGAGTTCACAGTGAGCCTGGTTTTGGAGTCTGTGCTCTTAGCTCCTACACAGTCCTCCCGGTTTCCATCTCTATTCCTAGAGCACAGAGTTTGTTCCTTGAATATTCACTGAGTGTCTGCTCTGGGCTGGGAGTTTTAGCGGGGGAATGGGATCTTATGCCTGCTGTTGGGGGTGGAGACGCATGTAAACACATTGCCTTTCAACATGAGAGGTGCCAGAATAGAGGCATGAACGTGTGGTGGGGAACAGGAAGGGCGAGGTTCTCACTGCCTGGAGCAAGTGTCACCAAAGGGCAGACATCAAGAGCACAGGAGGACATTCCAGGCGGAGGGAACAGCATGTGCGCAGGTTTGAAAGCTTACAAGAGAGAGAAACGCGATGTGCCCCAGTGTCGAAACCTCACACACAGTGACTGTCACAGGTGTTGCCAGACAGCTTAGGGCTAGAGCTTCCGTCCAGCTTCCTGCTCAGGCCTGTCGAGCTCCAGCCTCCAAGCTCCCTGCACCTACTCTGTGCAAAGCCCTGTGCCAGGTGTTGGCCCAGAGTGTGGGATAGAAGCAGGAGCCTGGGTCAGGGAGGAGGACTTAGTGATCAGCTACAGACACAAGGATCTTTGTGGCTGGTGTTATTCTGGAGGTGAAGGGGAGGCTGTTGGGAAGAACTGCCAACGGAGGATTATGGGAGAACTCGGGCACTTGCTGATCCGGGTCATCCCTGAACAAGAAGATTTTCGGACTGTAGAGAAGGGACCTCTGTGTGTATGTGCGGGGTCCTTCTCCTCCCTCTGCCCCTGCAGCTGGGGCTCTGGAGATCTGACATGCCTTGCTTTGGTACTGGCCCTTGGAGGGTTGCCAAGGAAACCGTTGGCCAGCTCCAGAGATGTACCCAGAGGAGAGGAGAGTGGGTGACTCAGGCTGTCTTCTCAGACACTGCACCCCCACCCCATTGCATGGAAAAGGGTCTCAGAGACCTCTTTCCCCTGCATCCTACAGCAGTGATCTAGCTTATTCTCCCTTTTTTTGGATAGTCAGCCCCTCCCGCAGCATTGACTGGTGGGAGCTAGCAAGACTCCCCAGGGAGCGAAATGGTCTCAGATGCCCTTGTCCCCCAGAGATTCATTCTGGAACAGTGGACAGATCCAGTTGGCCTTGGTGAATGTAAATTCTGTGTCCATCCAGGCTTTCCACCATCTGGGTGGTGAGCAGCAGACGCCCTGGCTGAAACTCCCTTCTGGGAGCGAACCCGGGATAATTATTGATGGGACAGTGGCGGACTTCTGACCTCGGCCTGGGAGGGACAGGACCGAGGACACGGGCCCCAGCCAGGGGGAAGAGAGGTGGGCGGGCGGCGGAGGGGGACCAATCCACGCGACACAGAGTGACCACAATAGTATGGCCGGAGCCCTGCTTGTTAGTGGTGGTCGACACTAAGCAAAGCAGCATGTGCTCGTGGCCGGTGGGACCTGGCTGGGGAGCCAAATGGGGAAGACACCCTCGCCCGACTACGAGGGGCTGCGCGCGGCGCCGGCTCCCCGGAGCGTGCAGCCGCCCCGGGTGCGCGGAGCGGGATCCCGGCCCCTCCAGGGCGGCCGCGGAGGGGGTGCGGGAGACCGCGGCGCTCGCGAGCGCGCTCCGGGCGGAACCAGGAAGCGGCGCGCGCCGGCGCGGGGCGCGCTCCGGGCGGCGGGCGGCGCGCGCGGCCGGTGTGGGCGCGCGAGCGGCGCGCGCGCCCCCGTGGGCCCCGGCGCTGGGAGAGTCAGCGCCCGGAGCCGTCACCCGGGCGAGGATCCTGCGCAGGCGACTCCGTGCGGCGGCCCGGCCGAGAGAGGGAGCGAGCGAGAGGCGGGCGGGAGGCAGCCGCTGGCGCCCGAGGGGCCGAGCGAGGTAGGAGCTGCGGGACCGGTCCTGGGCTCGGGGCCCGGGGGAGAGACCGGCGAATACTCCCGGGCGGGGCCCCGCGCCCCGGCCGCCGAGACGCCCTGCAGGGCCGCGCGCCGCCATCGCTCCCGGGCAGGGAGGCGGCCGCGGTGGCCCGGCGCTGGGTGCGGGGCGGTGGGGGCGGTGGGGACACGGAGCCCGGGCGCTCGAGGGGCGGTGTGTGGAGGCCGCGGCGGGCGGAAGGTGTGCAGCGGGGGCGGTGCGTGCGCGCGTGTCTGGGGAGGGGGTGTGAGGGACCCCGGTGCACACCCCCGAGATCCCAGGGGACTGCTGCCTGCCACTCACACTTTCATGGTGCAGTTCCGAATAGCCCCCGCCGCCGTCTTGCTTTTCCTCGTTTCCAAAGAGGTTACTGCGACTCCCGGGGGTGGGGTGAGCCCGGGGGTGCCCGGTGGGGTGGGGGTTATACGCAAAGCTTCAGGGAACAGTGCCTTATAAGGAGTCAAGGCAAGAAATACGAGCATTTCGATCAGGCTCTGGGTGCGGGACCCCGCAGCAGGACCCTCCAGGCCTGGGCTCGTGCGTGTGGCAGTGGGATGCAGCGTGTTCTTTTTTCCTAGCCCAGGATAAAGCGCGAAAAAGTGCTTCTAATGCCGGGGTAGTTCTAGAGAGTCGGAAGCAGGGGAGTCGTGTGTCCCAAAAGCTGGTCCGAGGCTAAAGGAATCTGGCAGGACGGTAGGGCGGATCAAAGAGGAAAGAACTTGTGAGGAGCAGGAGGCGGTTGCAAACACTTGTAGCCAGCCAGCAGTGATGGAAAATGCAAAGAAGAAAAACAAGTACCAGCTTTCAGGAAGATGAGATTAATGAAAACCACAAGAATTTTACAGGCAAAAAGAGATAGCAATCCTCTCTTTCCCAAAGAACCATGCCCAGAGTTGTTTTTTTCTTCTTCTTCTTCGTGTCCCCTGTGACCCTGTCATAGCTTTGTATCAAATAAACAGTGCTAAAAGCAGGTCATAGAAGGTGAGATCCGGGAAGGACCCCGCGATTGCGCTACATTTTTGGCTGGTACGAATGAGGAAACTGAGGCCCAGGTAGGTAGTAAGGGCCTGCTCAGTTCACATAGCTGTGTGGTCGCTGAGGGCCTGAAATGTCGGAGCGAGGATTCTGAGTTAAGTGTTCTTCCCAAAGCACAGTGCAGTGGAAGATCTTTGCCTACGTACAGTTTCATGAGTTGTCTCTGGAGTGTTTGGGGGAAATGCCCTGTGAAAGGCTAGTGTGTCACCGAAGTATTAAACTGATCTTATGTCTTTTTTTTTTTTTTTTTTAGTCTTCATATGGTGTTTATCACCTGCTTGTATCTTAGGTTTCCGAAGTGGTTGGATAGCCGCCTAGGCCATAATAAGCTTTCAGCTGTTGGGTATATTATCTCAAATAATTTCATCATTCAATTAAGATATTAGGACTTTGCCTCTTTTTTTGCAAGGTTCTTGTATTCCTGTGCATTTGTTTATATTGTTTATAGTCATTTGCTATAGTTTTTAGAAGAGGATATATTTCATTTAGTGTGTCTTCACATTTTTAAAACTTTACTTTGTTACACTGTGAACACTGGATCAATTCTGATCACTTCAAATGGATTCCACCATTTGAGGGTTGATTTTCAAGGCTCCGATGTTTTTGTTTGTTTTGGTACCGATTTCCAGCTCACGGAAGATCACAGCTGTAAGAATTGAGAGTGTAAATGGGAACGGGGCTGCTGGTTTTCAGAATTGTACTGGGTGACAATTTGTGGTGTCTGTTATGTTTGATTCAAAGAGTGCCACACCTTTGGTCAGGTAAGTGTTATCCAGTAGATTACTTGTTTTCTGTTGCCTTTGGGAGATGAAAATTTCAAGCACCTGGTTGAGACATAAAGGAAAGACTGAAGAGACCTTTCTTTAAAAACATCAGAAAAAAAAAAAAGCGTTGATGTCTATCACCAGCAGTTTGGCTATTGCGTAACTTGGTGCTAAAGTCTGCATTAACATCTTTGTCGTATATTCTGCTAAGTACCTTATCCCACCTCCTCGCTAGTTCTTGGCTTTTCTGGGATTCACGTTTTTGCCGACAGGATATCAATATGGATTGTGCTAAGAAATGTGAGGTGCATGTGTTTCTCAAACGGGCACTTGGCGATCTGTGTGGTGGAAGGGGAAGACGGTGCTATCACTGCTGGGAGCGTTACAACATAAATATTTTGGTCAGCACTTCCTATTGTGCACCAACTTCTCATTTCATCTTCACTTTCTTGCTCTCCATTGACTTTTTAAACTAGTAATTATATTTGCAAAAAAAACACATCAAGACTAGTAGAAGATGTCACTTCTTGCTCTTTTGGTACTTATGTCAGTTTTTTAAAAGTTATATTCAAATTATTTCAAGTTCTATTCAGAATTTTTGTGACTTGTGTTAGGTTTATGTTTATGAATGTTTTTGTGGTGGTTTTTCTGGCTTATTTTTATATAGGTAGGTAATACAGGTAGTCTTAGGAAAGGAAGAAGTTATAAGTAGATAAATTATATGTTCAACATTCAATTGCAGGATGAAGGTAGAATAAAAAAAAAAGGTTAAGTATTCTAGTGCCCTACAAACATGTATGTATTCACAAAGTACTTGCAGATTTCTGGACCTTCTCATTACCAGTGACACATTTTTCCTTTCTATAGGGTACAGGTGACCACATTATTCCTACAGAGGGAAGGAAAAACCTCTCATTTTTATTCATCTGTCTTGAGCATTGGAAACTTATTCTTTTAAAAAGTTGTCTGATAATTCCAGGTTACTGAGCTCTTCAGAAAAATATCCTTTTACTACATAATAAAGTATCAAAATAGTTGGATTCTGGAACTTCTTAATAAAAATAATGTGATGTTAACTCTAAAGCACCACTGTCCCCAGTTTTGTGTGGTGTTCAAGGAAAAAAAGTTTTCTTTAACTCTGAGCTTTGTTAATAGAACTGTTCTAAAATCAGAAGTATTTTTTTCCCCTGCAATGTTGGAAACACGTTTTATGTTTATTTGTGGGAATAGAAAGTCAAATTGAACAGCCTAGTTTCCATTGATCAGACCTTTTCTTGTACATTTCAATTGTGAGCATTATAGCTTTAAAAAGTTTTTGTTTTTAATTGTGTTCACTCTTAATTAGCATGTCCTTTTAAGTAGAGTATTGATGTTGGCATTTTAAAAAAATTAATGATGATTCTTTACTACTGAAAAACCTAAGCCAGTTTGGAGAAGATTTCATGCATCTAAGTCTATACTGTTTTCACTGACCACAGAAAGGAATAATTTACAGCTGCTAGATTTTTAGTTGACGGAACGAGACCCTTGCGTTGGGTGGTTTCAGAGTTTTAGACGACGTTTTATTACTGTTGTTAGTTTTGGTCGCACCCATGACTTCCTTGGAAGGTATCTTTGAGGTTTGGTTTCCTTTTTTTTTTTTAAATGGTAATATTGGGGTGGGGGTGCTTCCTGTTTGTATTTTCAAAATTAGGTCCACATACTAACCTTCTTGGAGCATCACATTTTAATTTCAAACAAAGACAAGCATCAGATGCCATGTGGTTTGTCTTTTACCTGTCGGCTCTGCTTCATGACAGCATTACTAAACTCAGCCCAAACACTCAGTTGGGAAGAGGAGGCATTCCTCAGTCCTTCCCCAGTTCTCTTCAAGGTTTAGCAGCCTGGGAGGAAATCTTAGCAACAACAAGAGCATAATTAACCAAAAAAAAAAAAAGGGGGGGGGGAGGCTGCTGCCATCTGTTTCCTCCCAGGTACCCAGAAAATGCACAACGCTAGGGTAGAGTTGAACCCAGTATCGGGGGGCCCTGGATGCCAGTCTTTAAAGGGGGGTTGCCCCGGCTGTCTGTAATCCAGAACCCCAGGGAGTAAGCAGAGACAATAGCAGTTTTTCTGACTCCACCTGAAAGCCACACAGAATGTCACGGAGGAGCTAAATACGAGAACAAAGAGAAATTTAGGGGATGGTGGAACAATTCTGGAGAAATCACCCTGAGCCATAAAACCCTTCCTTCACCTTCCTGAGTAATTCTCATGTGGTAGGCTGCTGCGTATGTACGTGTTGGGGGGTGAGTTGAGGGGAAGTACATTCGTGAAGAGCGTGTGTGATAATATTGTTTCAGCGACTGAAGCATGTGGTCCTTTCTGGGCCTTCCGCTAACCTTATTCTAAGGAGTGTAATAACTAAATAGACTCTTCATTAAATTGGCACTCAAATATGTTTGCGGTCTAGGGGCCACTTAGCTCTCCTGAATTTTCTTTTGGATCCGTTGCTAAAAGCAGTACCGCACAGGCGTGTGTTCAGTTCTGCGTCATGCAATTTGCAAGTAAGTTTAATACATCAAGTATCTTAACCCCCCAATATCAAGAAAGGAGAGGTTATAATTTGTCATATACTGGATATTAACTTCTTTGGGTTTATTCAGGACAATGACATCTACTCCCATGTATTACAATACTAGTAAGATGAAGAAATACATGTATTGATTAATAAAGAACATCTATTTATGCTTTGGACGCTAACTTGCAAAATCGACTCCAATGCTCTCTGTCCATTTATCCTTCCTTACCTTGCCTGTTGCACTCTGAGTAACCCTTTTTATTTTCCCAGATTTCCATTGTGAAGAGAAATATTTCCATGTTCTATGTACTGTTAGGGTTTTGAAGTGCTTGTGCTGACTCATTTTTTTAATTGTACTAAGATACAGAGTATGGTTTGAGAGCAGTAATGAGATTCTCAGAAAATATGAAAACTTTCCTTTCTGACTCGTTAGAGAAAGGTTGGGGAAGACAAGGGGAAATACATCAACGAGCCGATCAATTATTGTTATTTGTTGGGATTAATTTGGTGACTAATATTTTCAGTGCCCATCAGACTAGTAAAAGTGAATTTGGCTTTACTTTTCAATGGTAACAGGACAAACCCGAGAGTTTTCTGATACTGCTTGCTTTCCCTGTAGGAGATTTTTTTTTTTGGGGGGGGGGGCATATGGGAAATGGAGCTGAAGTTAACAGTAACAGCCACTTCATGATTTGTGTAAAAACAATGATTTACCTCTCTAGGCTACAGCTCATCTGAGAAGATACTACTAACTCTCTATATAATCATCATTATGCCATCTGTCAAAAAGTGATCAGAACACTCATTAAAAAGTAGCTCAGAAGATGTCCAAAGCCTAAAAAATACAAAGATAATAAAAATAATACCTAACACTGTCCACATACCGTGCCAAGCAGACACTGTTGTAAGCTCTTGCCTTCTTTTAACTCGTGATCCCCTGGGGCGGGGGGGGGGGGTTGGTATTATCCTCAGCTGAAAGATGAAGAAATGACCACAGAGAAGTTAAGTAACTTGCCCAAGGTCACATTGCTGGCAATGACAGGGCTGGATTCAGCTCCAGGCCAGCTGATTCCTGACCCTGCTCTGCACCTTTGCAAGAAGACAGTGGCTTCTTGAAGGCGTGTATTTCTTTATTTGTCTTCCAAAGTGGACTCTTGGTTGGTTTGTTGTTGGTTTTTTTTAATGGAACGTTTTTTATGTACACTTGGGATTTTTTAAAGGCATGAAGATGATGAGTATGGAAACAGAGAGGGTCTTAATTTTAACTGCGAGCGGTGCTGTGCTGCTCCCCACCAGCATTACCGTGCACGCAGCGTAGGAGAGGAGCGTGAGCTGTCTTCTCGGCCTCTGTTGACAAACAAAAGGATCTCTCATGCCCGGGCAGCATGTGACATAGTGTTTGCTGACCAAGCACACGAGTGTGTGTCCGTTTTACGTACAGCTTTGCCTTGAAAGGATTTACAGTCCTAATGTTGTTTTACTAAAGTTTTCAAGAGCCACTAATGGTGATTTCTGAGATAGAAGGGCTTAAGCATTCAATCCCAGAGGGGGAAAGGCAGCTGAATGAATTACTGTGTTTGGAGCTACACAAAAGGTCATTAGAAACTAGGCTCCGAAATGTGTTCCTTTTCATATCTGGTGCTTCCTTTCTCTCAGCGCTTTACCTTGCAGGTGAATTGTGAGGTTAAATTGTGGAGATACAGTTCACAGCCCTGAAGCCTAGTGATTTGAATTTGAGAGATCAAGTCAGGGACAACAAAAACTTCGGTTCCCTGAGCAGAGAGTGTAAACTAGTTCAGATAAACAGAGGATGTTAGCTTCCAGGATTGTCAAACTGTCACCTTTGACCAGGGTTGAATTTTCTTTGAATGTTGACAAAAGTTACAGTGTCAGTGGAAAAAGCTTAATGTGAAGTATCTATAACTCAGAATTTCCTTATGTTTGTGTCAGTGAGATCCTACAATTAAAGCTTTTTTTTTTTTAAATGTCTGTTGAGTTTTAAGAGCCTTCAGTGGGGTTTTCCAGCCTTTAGGTGAGAGTAAATTAGAAAGTTTGTGAAAAACTATTTTGTGTTGCCTAAAATTCAGAGCCCATAGTTGGTGACAAATCATTACATTTTTGTAAAGAATGGGGTTTAGAAATCCAACCTGGGGGAAATGTTGTAACTGAGCCACGTTCACAAGTGCCATTGTAGTATTTATAAAAAGAAACTGTGGCGCTCTCAATCTGTTGAAGTACTAAAAGTTGGAATTTATCAGTTTTATTATATAGCATTCTTCAAGATAGTATCCATAGTTTAGGTAAAATGATCTCTCAGAAATCATGCTAATTGTATTTTTTGTTTTACATTCCTAAAAGTCTCTTGCTCACCTTTTAGGCTTGAGGAAAGTGGAGATCTACAGAAGTATACAGCTCTTTACAAAATGTAACAGTCGGTTTACCCTGTGGGTGTATGTATTTAGGATTTGTGATCTGTTTCTGGTAGAAAGCAAGGGAGGATTATGGTGAGAATTGGCCATTGTAGAGCCCCCCTCCAAACGTATGGAAAGTCTAACATATAGAGATGCGGTGCAAATAATCCCTTCTTTTTATGTTGTTGCTATTGTTTCAACAATGTAATGATAAATGGAAACCCTGAGGCTTATCCTAAGCGTATTTTAGGGATGAGTTTTTCTTACAGTAAGTTTAAATACCAAGTAGCAACACTAACTTCATTGTAGCACGAGTAGAGATTGGCCTTCCTCTTTAACTGTTGAAGGCATCAAAACACAATGGAAAACGTTTGGCTTCCTGAATGACACGACCACAGTTAACATGCCGAGCTGGTGATGAAGCCTGAGCCCTTGATTTTGCAACACCAGAGCAGAGCACGTAAGTCTGAAGGAATGGGTCCTTAAGTCAGATAACTTGTTACCTGAATCGAAGCGCACATTTAAATTTGTGCCCTAGAAATGGGACATCCTCAAAATGGATGGTTTTGAGTTTTTATTACCCAAGTGTGAACAGTCCAGCCAGGGCAGAACTTAGCATTGTGTTCCTGTTGTATTTTTAGGTAAATTTGAACAGGACAAACTTAAAACAGTGGCTTTTATGGAATAATTCATAAAAGAGTGTATTGAGATACACACACACACACAAATATTGAAAAGTTCTTTATGCTCAAAATGTCAGAAACCAAAGGTAAGTGACAACGTGAGAAAATTATTTTTAACACGCAGGACAAAATGTTAGGAGTTCATATTCTTAAATACAAAGAATATAAATGAATAAGAAAAAGATGGTTCTCCCAATGGGAAAATGAACAAAAGAAGAAGTACAAATGGCCCATAATTACACAAAATTGTGTTCAGCTGCACTAGAAATCAAGAAATGCAACTAAAAACAATGACATAATTTTTCCAGTTAGCAGAGTTACAAAAACTAACAATATTGAAAAAAGAAAAACAGTGTTGCTTAGGAATGTGAAGGAAACTGACACCTTCGTTACTCATTGGTTGAAATGTAAATTGGTGCTTTTTGAACTTTGATACACGTTTTGAGAGCCTTAAAAATGTGCCTTCCCTTTGACCTAACAGTTCCATGTAGATGACATAACCTGAAATATGTTCAGAGATTTACATAGTACAGGGAGAGTCCTCACAGTGTTACTTGAAATAGCAATGGATTGGGAACAACTTCGTGTTCAGTGTTGGAGGGTTAATGACCAAATTGATGGATTGCTGTACAATGGATTGTCATTCAGCCATTTCAAATCATGTTATAAAACATATGTAATGACTTAGATAAGGTGTATAATATATTACTAAATGAAAAAAAAAAAACAAATTACAAGAAAATCACGGACAGTTGCGCTGAGAAGAAAAGAATAGGCATCGAGAAAAGATTTTCCTGGGCTGTGAGAGTCTGCGTGTGCGTGTGTGTGTGTCCACATTCCCAGTGTTTCCTGCTCAGGATGACCTGTTTAATGAACAGGGAATACTTCTGTAATCAAGAAAAAAACTATTTTCACTGGATGAATAGAGAAAACATGATATGTATCTTCCTTCTTTACATTATATATATAACGGAGTATTACTCAGCCATAAAAAAACAGAAGGAAGTCCTGCCATTTGTGACATCCATGAACTTGAGGGCATTATGCGAAATGAGATCAGCCGGGCAGAGGCAAATATTGTACGATCTCACCGAATTGTAAACCTAAAAAAACCCAAACTGCTCAGAAACAGAGCAGATTGGTGGTTGCCGTGGGCCGGGGGTGGGGGAATGGGTGAGGGTGGTCAAAGGGCATGACCTTCTGGGGTGAGTTGTGGGGATGTGACACGCAGCAGGGTGACTGTAGTTAACAGTCCCGTATTGTATGCTTATTTTAAAGTTGCTAAGAGAGTAGATCTTCAAAGTTCTCACCTCCCCCCACCAACACACACACAAATAGTAACTATGTGATGGATGTCTTAACTAACCTTATTGTGGTAACCATTTTGCAATATATACATATATCAAATCATCACATTGCATATCTTAAACTCACACAATGTTATATGTCAGTTACATCTCAGTAAAGCTGGGGGAGAGTAATTTTTAAAGTAACATTTGTGTGTTGATTTAGAGTAAGAAACCTATTTTTTTGTTGTTTTCAGTTTGTGATTCCTTTTTAGGAGCAGAAAAATGAGTAGTATATGATGTTCGTGTTAAATATTTGGCATGATAGACTTATTTGGTATGGTTATATGACATATTTTGTTGAAGAACTACATTAAATCATTATCATTGTATTCAACATTTGAAGAGTGAAAAATAATTTGAACTTGAGCACTGAATTATTTCCTGTATTGGGTGGAATGCTCCATAAGTTGATGGAGAATTATATTGTTTTCTAAATATGATAAAGAAATTACATAGTTTTACTTGTGTGTGTGCTCTGCTAAGCTGCCGTTCTTTTCATGTTGAAGGTGTGTGTTTTTTTCAACTTTTGAAAAAGATTGACTTAGCATATTTCAACCTCTTACTACCCTGAACATTGTATTATTTCAAAATATTTTCTGCATTGACTTTTGTACTGCTTTCTCTTTCATGATGATACCTACAAAGTTGCTGCGTTTCTTTCTCTTGTAATTCTATTAGTCATGCTTAATAACTTCTCTAAATGCCTATTATGGTGTTCATCTGGGAATGTCTGGTAAAGGAAATCTCTAGTGAAATATACTTTCTCTTGGGTATATGTCATTGTTAATACAAAAGACTTGTCTTCTGATTTAATTAAACTTACATTAAGTAGTTTCTTTGTAACCAGAGATTTAGTGTGTAGAAGCATTTGAACATTGTAAGGAGTTTAGAGAAGAAAAATGAAAATAAATTATAAGTTGATGTTCTAGAAGAATTCCGGAGCACAGCTGTAAGATGTAGGTCTTGTCACTTTGCAGCAAATAAAATTACAGTCTTAAAAAATGTGTATTTTTGAGCCCAGCAGAAGACCTACTTATTTTATGTAAAATTCATCTTAGTAAAATCTACCTTAACTTAGATTATGCCTTGTAAATTATTGTAATAAAATTTGCTGTAACAGAATTTTAAGTCAGTTTTGAGACTACTAGAACATAAAAGAAATCATATAGTATCTTTTAATGCTTTTTAAACCTGAATCCATAAGTAGTTAATTCAAGTTCATGAAGGTAAATATTTTCACATGTTGAAAATAAAACCGTATATACATATTGCTCAGTATGCCTTCATTAATAAATCCTATTGATTTTATGGTTCTTTGGCTTATCACTTCTTACCTCTGCCTCCTGAAAATGTGATAATCTTATTTAATCCAAAAATATGTTTAACTTTGGTTTCAGCTTATTGGTTGCTGGTTTTCCCTGTCATCTGTTTTATCACTGAGATATCATTGTGACCAGTTAGACCAGTTTCTTCTCTTGTGTGTCCAAGTTGTTTTCGCCAAACCACGTGGTATTATATAAATCGTGTAAATTTGGGGCCTCACGTTTAGCATCGTATGTTTTATAATAATGGCATCAGTCAATTATTTAAGATATTTTTAAGTCAATATATAAAGTGATGTATTGCTTTTCTCATTAAAACTGGTGCGTTTGTATTGCTTTCTTTATTGGATTTTGAGAACTTGGCTGTCCTCTCAAAGATAAGTCTTTCCAGTCCATAAACCTGAAGGTTATCTGTTTAAAGAGTTCAAATGTATGTAAGATTCAAAAGATGCAAAAAAAAAAAAAAAAAAAAAAAAAAAAAAAAAAAAAAAAGACAAAAGATGCAAAAAGAAGTATGTAAGATGTAAAAGATGCGAACATAATTTTGCTTGAAACTCTTTAATCTCCTTTTTGTCTCTTAGCTCCTGGAAGACCTTTTGAGGGTATTTTTTTTGGGGGGGGGGTTGTTTGAAATACTTCCAAAGTGAATAAAGAAATGTATTCCAAAATTTCATGGTAATTTGGCTACCAATTAAGGTAATACTTAGTAAGTACTGAGTAAATATTTGTTGACTAGTGAATGAATGGGCTGTACAGTCACATTTGCTTTTTAAGGCAAAGTTAGACAACACCTTGACCCATTAAACTGTATGTGCCAGTGGTTCTTAACCCTTTGGGGTTCAGGGGACTGTTTTGAGGTTCCGGTGAAACCATTGACTCTCTTCCCAGTGAAATACACACACATAAACTTTTGCTTACACTGCAAGAGGTTCCTGTACTCCGGGTGCAAGCACCTAATACAAACAACCCGCCCCCCATTACCACAGGCAATGGAGTCAGAAACTATGGGGAAGAGAGAAACCATCCAAATGTATGGTTAAAGCAAACCTCTATTCTGATCTCGGTATTCAGGTGCTCAGGAGGGACTCGTTTCCTCAGAAACTTAATAAATATCCATCGACTTTAACGTTTGAAGGTATTCCATTGTATAACCCTGCCATAATTTAGTCAATCTGTGAGTGGATATTTAGGGTGTTTCCCGTTGTTCACTTTTATTGACGACGCCGTGGTGCGCACGCTTGGACAGAGTAGATTGTTTTTTGCACTTACCAGGCCGTCTCCTGCACGTGCGCGCTAGGAGCAGAGTGGCCGGGTCATTTGCATAGATAGTGCCAACTGCCCTCCAGAAGGACTGCCCCAGCTGACATGCCCACCAATAGCTAGTGCATGGAAAAAAATTATAAAGGGTAATTGAGTTTTATAAGATTGTCGCTCAGCTGAGGTTTTGGCGTTTACCTAGGGATTTTTCATCTCTTTATAACTTTGTTTCTATGAGAAAATACTCTCTGTTCCAAACAACAAGCAAGCAAGTGGATGCTGGAGTACAATTTTATTTGTGAGGTGATCAGAAAGGGTGCAGGGAAGAGGCTGGGTACTGCCTGTTGTTTTATGACAGAAGGATGTAAGGGCCTGAGTATTGAACTTGGATGCATCAACCTAAATCGTCCCTTGTCACCTGTATGACCTTGCTTGCTTACAACCCTAAAACTAAAACAGCCCATTCTGTTTTAGATACTACTCAGCTATCAAGTTACCTTTAGACAGTTTCTATTTTGTCTTGCTTTGAGGGAGTGTTTGAAACAGAGTTTGCCTGGAAAATAATAGTATTCTTTGGGTCCTAGCTCTACTATTCATTTTTGTGACATACTTAGAAGTTGAAGCTTGGAATTTGGGATCTTTTAGTTACAGATGAAATTTCTCCTTTCAAAGTGATTTTTGCCCCTCCTAGTGTCAGTCTAGTCTTAGGAGGTGACTAAGGGAGGGGAGTAATCTTTAATTCTCTGCACATGAGGTGATGAGAACTCGGAGTGGTCAAGACTGAACAAACAGGGTTTTAGACGTCCATCTTGCTAGAGAGATTCTGGAACCTCCGATAATGCCTAAGCCCCAATGCCCTTGGCTCTTCAGGGCTTTTAATGGTCTTTTTAGAGATCTGATTCTAGAAGGAACCTTTGAAGAAATGAATGGAACCTCTCTGTTGCTTTGAATATTGGCTGATATCTAAGCCAAACCAGTTGGCTTTTTAGTGTCAAATAAAACACCCAGTATCTTTGAGTAAGGAGGGATTTAGGAGCCCCTTTACTTTAGTATGGTGCCAAAAGTAGGTTAATTATAATACTTAAAACATTCTGATGTAGCCCTGGCTGGGATGGCTCAGTGGACTGAGTGCCAGCCTGCAAAGCAAAGGCTCGCCAGTTTGATTCCCAGTCAGGGCACATGCCTGGGTTGTGGACCAATTCCCTGGTTGGGGGGCACGTGAAAGGCAACCACACACTGATGTTCCTCTCCCTCTCTTTCTCCCTCCCTTCCCCTCTCTCTAAAAATAAATAAATCTTTAAAAAAACCCATTCTGTTATACTTTACTGAATGTCATTCATTTATCAATAAAATTGAGGATTATTTCCATAAAGGAAAAATATTTTTCTCAATATATAATATGGCAACTTATTTTAGAATATTTCAAATATTTTCTTAGATGAAAATTTAAGAACCTATACAAAAGTTATTATACACCAAGGAGTGTGATTCATTTGTTTTAAAATTCATTACATTCATTATATTGAATAAAAGATCATTGTGTTGACTTGAGAAACAGGTGGCATATTTTCAATATTTCAAAATATTTTTGTTACATGGAGGTTTTCACTGTGATGGCATTTGTTGTGTTAGTAGGATTTGACCTATATTTCATTCCATGGGAAGAAGAAGAAATTAAATGTTTGCTAGCCGCTGGCCAACTTGTGCTTCTGTTTGCTGGTGGGTAGGAGCTTGAGTCCCATTGTGAATTTTTAACTCCGTGCTCTGTATGTTGAGTACCTCGCAGGGACTGAATCCGCAAGTCATCTCTGATTTGATTGTGGCGAGCACGAAAGTTACCCTCTAAGTCAAACTGTGCACGCTGGGGAAAAAGCCGGGCGAACACCACATTGCAATGATCTGACCTGTGGAACCCTGGGTGAGACCCAGTTTGCTTTGCGCACACCGTAGCTCCATAAATGTGGTCGCCTTTCAGCAGGGCTGAACGGATGTCCTGGTTTCACAAGGAATGGCTTTCACGCTGTCCAGCCTTTAACAAAAGCTAGCCATCGCCCTTGTCATCCGGGTTTTGTCAAGATCCTTGGAAAACTTTTTTCCAAATATTGGTTTGAATGCACAGACTTTGTGGTTTGTCTGTAAGGTTCTGCAATACTCAAGTGGTGCCCTATTCCCCCCAAAAGAAATAAAAAGAACATGAAAAACAAAAATGAGAAAGTATAGTATAGACTGTATTTATTTAAACTGTCAAGTATTTAATAGAAGATGCTAGAGTGTGCGTTCCATGAAGACACACCTGTGTTGTTCCCTGCCAGGTCTTCGGTACCTGGAGTGGAGCCTGGCGTGTAACAGGTGCTCAGCTGGGTCTCCGTGAAACAAGTCCTTCCTGTTTTACGAGAGGGTCCATCACACCCGTTTGTTTGTGGTAGGCAGATGCACTTCTCTGATTGTAAGCGCTGGTTGGTGTTAAAGCTACCTTCCTTCCATTTACTACCCTTCCATCTCCAGAGGGGGCGTACTCAGAGACTGTTTCAGCCCTCAGGCGGCTGAAAGCTCGCCTTTTACTGGAGAAAAGAGAAGGGAAAGCCAATTCCCTGTCTCCTTTGGATTTCAGAGTTAAGAACTGGCTTTTTTCCCCGTTATTTTTTTTTATTATTATTCTGACCATTTTTAAGTGGCACTAAGTGTATGCTGTGGTGTTAAGTGTATTTATATTGTCACGCAGTCATCACCACCATCCAGCTCCAGAACCTTCTTCTCATCATCCCCAACTGAAGCTGTACCTGTTAAACACTAACTCCCATTCCCTTCCACCCGTCCTTGGGATTGAATGCTTTCTGCATATAAATGTGACTGCCCTGGGTGCCTCGTAGAAGGGGGATCATATAATACTTGTCCCTTTGTGTCTGGCTTATGTTTTTTATTATTTTTTTTAATATGAGTCTTTTGCTTGGAGACTTGACAGTTTTTCTTCCACCAGATTTCTGGTTTTTGCTTTGTACCCAGACCTAGCCAGTGATGCATACACAGTGCGGATCCCCAAACAAGCAACCCAGCAGCGTGTTGCCTACCGCTAGGCGGGTATTAAGGCTTTGAAAATGTGATTCCTAATCTATGGGCTTGTCTCCCTCCTCCAAGTCTTGCTGATAAACCTGCACTGACAATAGTATCAAAGATTAGCCTCTCTCCATGTCTCATAAAGCAAATTGTTTTCATTGTTATAGCCTAATTTGAAACTGGAAAATTACCGGTACGTCATTGTAATTGTTTGTTTAGTCATTAAAACAAACTCTACATAAATGACAGCAGCTACTAAAGAGGTTTTGTTTGCAGTTTCCTTAAGAAATTATATGCTTGTACTGATTTTTTTCTCCATTTTTCTATTTTCTTTGTATTTTTCCTCCTCCCCTCCCCTCCTTCCTCCCCCCTCCCCCCTCTCCCCCTCTCTCCCTGTCTGTCCCTCGCTGCCTGCCTTCCCTTCTCCCTTTTTTCTTTCTTTTTCATTCTCATTTTTTGAGTAGTTGCTACAGAGACAACCTGACCCTATTATCCAAATATAAACAACATCTTAGCGGCTCTCTGTCAGTCTGCCTGGAGGGAAGAGGGAAAAGAGTAAGGGAACTAAAACGAAGGAGCAAATATCCTTATTTTTTTAATAGAAAAAAGAAACTAACTTATTGAGGAAAAAGAAATATACTGAGAGATCTAATTGGTAAAGAAACAGAGAGAGAGAGAGAGAGGGAGAGCCGTGGAGAATGATTTGAAAACCAGCCTGTGCGTTACGGATTTCAAGCAGGATCTAAACCCATGGGTGATTTCAGAGCCTCTTATTCTGAATTGAACATAGGGCTAAAAAAGTGATTTTCAGCCCCTGGCAATGGGCGAGGACACACCTGGTTGGTGGTGTTGCTCTTATATCAGTCAGGGGCAAAGCGGTTGTACAGTCCTTAGTTCATCCTGGCTTGTTGCCTGCATTGGTGGCCAGAGCCAGTTCATGCCTAGGGCGCATAAAAAATAAACAAACAAACAAACAAATAAAAATAAAGAAGTGATTTTCCACCACTCTATCCACTGCTCATTTGACCTAGGCAGATCACTTCTGCTTTCCTGGACTTTATTTTCTCAACCTGTAAAGAGAAGGGGGGGTCAATAACTAGAGTCAACCATGAGAGTTTAGGCCGAAGCCATGATAATATGAAAGGTATTTTTTAAGTTCAGTTTTTTGTGATGTCTCCAGCCGCAGGTGTTAGTATGCCAGAGACAGAAGTACTGACGAAGAAAAGCTACCCCATACCAAAGCTGCTGCGGTCGGAGAGGGGGAAATGGTCGTGACGGAGCTCAGTCAGCTCAGAGCCCTGGGATTTCCGTGGCTGTTGGGATCCTGGGAGACTCTGCCAGTCCCTCCTGCCCAAATATGAATGGACATCTATCGCCATGCTTGCCCTGCCCCCAGGTCTCCCACATTTAGATTGCCAGCATTTTGAAAGTTTACTAGTCACGAATAGATTCTTGCGTTTTCCATTCCTTGTCACAGGGCCAGCTCCGTACGCTTTCCTTGGCGCTGGGCTGGGTTTTCTTCGCAGCAGCAGCTGCTAATTAGCGACAGCTTTTGAGCAAGCAGCTTGTCATTTTTGGCAGGGGTAGGGGACATCCATAGCAATTCAAGACTGTGTTTTCCTTTGCAGAATTTACTTTGCTACATGGAAATATGTCTTGACTGAAAAATAGTCTGCAGGCAAACATGGCTGTACTTACTGAAATAGCTGCATGAGTTGGCATTCGATCCCGTAGTTGAAGAACCCTTAGGAGATAAATAACAGGCTCAGGGTCTGTCCGACCGATGCCATTAGTCCTGAGTCATCCTCCCAACGTTAATTAATCCACATTCTGGATGCAGCACTTTATCCTCTTGTTTTGGCACAACAATAAACCATTCTGGATTGCATTCGGTAGTGTGCATGGTAACCGAAGAAGTGAACTGTTGGTAAACATCGTGCTTTCGTTTATACTCAACTTCTTTTTTTGAGACATAATTAGGAGAAACAGTTTAGTGTGCATAAAGAAAAAGCTTCCTTTGGAATTTCTGCTCACATTAGCATCATCCCGTTTCGTGTAATTCCCTCTCTCGAAATTGCTGCAGTGAGGTGTTAGCTCTGCTTTTTACAAACTTGTCACGATATTTATGGAATGGTCCAACTGGCAATTATATTTACCTTGATTAGCACCAATGGTGAGTCAAAACCTCCGTCACAGTTTCTATAAAGTATGATTCAGTCCCATTATTCCTGTAATAAGGACCCAAGTTAATGAGCTCCACGGCATTAAAAATAACATCTTGAAGGAAATAACTGACCCTCCAGCCACTTCCCCCAATTTAGGTTCTTTTTGTGACTGGAAGGTCTACCAAAATTGGGTTTAACGCATGATTTTTGAACTCCGCTGAGCACTGTGTTGAAGGAATCAAAGTCGGTGAGCAACGGCTTCTGCCCTGGGCCGCTCGCCCTTGTGTTTAAGCAACAGGTGTGTCCAAATTGCTTTAGTTTTGATGCCCATCGGAGAGGGCACATTCTCATTCTCGAGAGGGAAAGCGTTTCGTCTTTTAAACCTGGGATAATCAAAATGATCGAAGGCATAGGACACAGGTATGGTGTTGATTCTTTTTTAAGCAAAAGGTGTTAAAGATTAGGCACATATGGAGATCAGATGTGAAGATGTTCAGGTTCCTGGTTTCAAACCTCCCCTTGACATGTCACACGACACTCACATTCAGACGTCTTCCACGTAAGAGTAACTACCGTATTTTTCAGACTATAAGATGCACCCCCCCCCGCAAATTTGGGAGGAAAATGGGGGTACATCTTATAGTCCGAATGTAGCTTACCTGGCTCACTGGGCGGGGGGCGCAGCGGCCTATGTTATTTATGTTATTAAATATTGTACCACATTTTTTGCTTCAAAATGTTTTCCCTATTTTCCTCCTCTAAAACTTAGGTGCGTCTTACAGTCCAAAAAACCCGGTGCTTCTCAGTGGCATGGCCTGGTGAACCCGGGTGATCTTCTGGCATTCAGCCAGTTATTCAGTGTACACCGTGCACATTAACACGGTTGTTTCCACATTTCTCACCGTGGTGTTTATCATTTTCTTCTGGGCCGTAGCTTCATGCGCACATCGGCATCAAGTCGACATCTAATTATTGGTGTGATGCGGACAGTTACCCAGATGACAACTGACTTCGGTATCTTTTACTATTTTGTCTCACCCACCAAAATAGCTCACCAGCTGTTTTCTCATTTGTATGAATGATTATTATCGCTTTAATGAGAAAACCAGAGATCCAGATACTCCCTGGTAAATACTGGGAATGGATAATAATGCACTGAATGAAAAACCAGGAAGGAATTTGGGAACAAATACAAGGACAGCCGACCACTCTGCCTCTGACAGGAAACGTCACAGTGTTCATGCTGACCACAAGGGGTCAAGATCTAGGTGCTGGCCTCGTTGGAGAGTCGCCCCTCCCCAGACCTGTTCTCACCCCCCCCACCCCACTCCCTTTACATCCCAACGCCTTTAGCTGATTTCTGGTTGACTTGGAGGGGCGAAGGCGAACCACCAGACCCCCAACATGGCTTCCTCTGGTTGTCGGAAGATTTCTCCTCTTGATGTTCTCTCGCCTTTAGGAAAGGAAATCCCATATACGGCGCTTTGGGAGTGTCAGATGATCTTTTGTGTCCGTCTGTGAGTGGCACATGTGTTAATTCGCTTTGCAGCTTTTGTCATAAAGTAGCCCTAAACCACAGGTGTCATTGTCAGGGAGAACTCACCTGGATGGGCGAGGGGCCTTGGGTAGGTGAAGCAGTGCAGGCAGGTGGGCGGGCGGCCCGGGCGCCGATCCCGGCTCCTTCACCGTCTCGCTGCAGGACCCTGGGCAGGTGTCTCAGCTCCGAAGCCTGTTTTCTCGTGTCGGTGGAAGGAGAAAAACAGTCGTGCTGCCTCGCAGCTTTTCCGTGAGGATCAGTCAGGGCGCCTGTGAGAGGGCATGGAGCGGCGCATGAGCTCCCAACGCAGCAGGAGCTCCTGGGGTGCCTCTCATTAGAACGGTCGCTGTCACTCCTCTTACCACTTGTACTCCCCTGGCTGCTGTTTACGGTTTGGTGGTTAAGTGTAGGAAAGGCTGGGGAATGTTGTCGTTTGTTTTGTTTTCAACATGAAGCAGTTTCTGGTGTCTATAGCAGCAGTTAACTTAGCATGTCCAACAAACTAGCAAGTTTTTCCTTGAGCCCCACACTGTGTTCCTTTCGAAGGAGGCGGCCTCGGAATGGGTTACATATGCTCCACCATCAAAGCCTAGAATCTTTAGAACACAAGCGTGTCTCGCAAAAAGTCTGGTGTCTGTTGCCACCACAACCTGAAACTAGTGAGTTAGAAACCACACAGGGCCCTGTGACCTGCTGCAGGAGGCCTTCTGAGGGACTCGTCACATTTTCTTGTAAGTTGTATGTAGACAGCTAAGCCAGGAACCAATCTGGTTGAGAAAGCTTAAAAAGTCATTTTTCCTTCACCTTTTTTGAAAAAACATTTTATTTATTTTTAGAGCGAGGGGAAGGGAAGGAAAAAGAGGGGGAGAGAAATATCAATGTATGGTTGCCTCTCATGCACCCCCATCTGGGAACCTGGCCCGAAACCTAGGCAGATGCCCTGACTGGGAATCGAACCAGCGACCCTTTGGGTCACAAGCCGGCACTCAGTCTGCTGAGCCACATGAGCCAGGGCTCCTTCACCTTTATACGCAAAAGGATCTAATTTGTTGCCTCTGAGAAGATTGAATGCATAGATGCGGTCTTAATTTTAAAAAGTCTGTGCAAGAATGTGTTGTTTGAGGGTGGGAGGGTTTTTAATATTATTTCATAACTCTTCAGGGTTACTACCTAAAGAAGATTTAAAATCATATTTTCTGCCCTCTTCCCCTTTTTGTTCGTAATCGTGCCGTCTTTTCTCCATGCCTCATCTAAGAAACTATGCAGCCATCGTATACACGCTTCTACCGGCTGTCGGCATTGCACCCGGCCGGTGCCTCAGTGTGTCGGATGACAGTCTGACTTCAGTTTGAGAAGAGGAAAGCTAAAGATTTATTTTTATATCAATCAGCTAGGGACCTTCCATGTTGTCACACTGATTGTAGCCCAAATGCCATTTTATTTTTAGGTAGCGGCTCCTGGAGCCTTAGTGTAAACTCCAGGACGCTTCCAGCCCTGTCCTTTTTCTCAGGGTTGAGTCCCTCGTTAACTATGCTGGTTCCTCACAGCCCCACCGCTGTTCACCCGTGTCGCTCCGTGTGGTCCTGGCGTCTTTAACGTCGTCCAGGGAGACACCTCAAGGCTGCGGGTCTCACATTTGCTTTGTTTTTCTTTGGAGCTTTACGGGAAACCGAACGCTATTGCGTACAAGCTGCAGAAGCAGGAGGGGAAGTTGGCAAGAATGAACTGCTTTCTGTTTGGTCTGTCTGAGGCAGCTGACCTTTTGGAAGGAAATCGCTGCTCTTTGCTTCTTCCTGTAACAGTGCAGCCTGTGAAAGAACAGAGACACAGAAGCCGTTATCCTGGCTGATGGCTTGGTGCAGAGGCTGCTCGTTAAGAGGTGGGAGTTTTTCAGTGCACCTGTGCTGTGTTGCGGGAACATTCACTCAAGTTCACGGTGCAGGGATATCCCAGTAGACACAGTGAGAGAGACTGAACCTGTTTCCAGAAAAACTCCTTTGTTTTAAGCAAAAGTAATTGTATTTTATTGCAGAGTGCCACTGTAAATGTTGTGGGCAAGGTAACTTTGTGCCCAGTTTTAATTCATCTTCCAGTTGAATGTTCTGATGTTGTTATTACTTTTTATATTGGATAACCTTTTTCCACCGAGAGGCCAAACATTTTGACTTTCTTAAGACATGGTGAGCCCTCATTTAAATGTCATTTCATCTCAGAATTAGAAGTAGTTTCGTGACACCTGCTGCCAGTTGTGGGACCCACCTTTTCCGCAGGTATTGCCCCCCGCACGCTGGCACTGCCCCCGAAAGCTGCAGTCGGTTGGGCTTCACAGATGGAACGTCATCCCGTGAGCAGACAAAGGAACTAGCTGATGAGGCGTTTCTCTATGAAAAGACAAGATTTTAGTTTTCCATTTATTTTAACAAAAACATACTTAGGTTCATTTTCTATTTCTCTTGAAAGATTTACATACAAGTGGCTGTTAGCAAAACTGAAGTAGATCATGACTGTGGTAAGTGCAGAGAATGCAGCCCCCGAAAGGAGGGGAAGTGCGGGAACTGCGGTCCTCTGCGCTTTGCTGGGGTTCGGTGGATGGGGGTGCTGTTCGCTGTAGTCCCGTCTCTTTCCCGAGTTCGCTGCTGATGGTGGAGGTTGCTGGATGAGCGCTGGTGTCGAGGTGTGTGGGAGTGCGCAGCGCAGCTTAGGGAGAATTGTCTCAGGTCCTCCTTGGCAAGACCTCCCGACAGTGCTGCCTGTCCGTTCTTGGAGACCGGCCCGCGCTGCTCCCCCTCACCAAGACAGTGAGGAATCCAAGAGGGAGCACACGCCTCGGTGTGGTTATCAGTGTAGGTTCTGGGCACAAAATAAGTTGATGTCCACAAAACAGGAAGATTGCCCCCCAGTTCCGTTGGCCTTTGGGTACGGGCAAGTTTAGGAACCCATGGCTGCGGCCTTCTGGGGTCTGATCGTCTAACTGTAGCCTTCTAGAGGCCTTGAAGTTGCCCTTGAACTGTCAAGGGCCTTCTCGCAGGCCGGTTGTGTTCAGGTGAGTCCCTAGGGGTAAGGGGAATGTCGTTTTGAAAAAGGAATTTTTGTGCTGCTGTGAGTGGTTTTCTGTGCACTTCCTTCGATTAACAATTAGTACAAGTTTGCAGAGACAGTTGCTGAGTCATATCAAAGATGAAAAAAGAGCCAAAGATGAACCCAAGAATGTATTATTTCTTGTCTTGAAGTACGACTTTCCCAAATATTCTTTGTTTTCCTTCTCTACTTTTCACATTTCTTTCAGAAATCACAATCAGACCTACTAAGTTCAAACTCCATCGCCCCGGAGACCACTCCTCTCCAGGCTGGCCTCACGCCCAGCTTGCCTTTTCCCCCGTTGCTGGTCTGAACGTGGGGCTGGACGTTTCCAGACACACACAGACTAAGAGGGAGTCTGTGTGACGTGTTTCTATGTAGCGTCATCGCTCAAGTTCAAGCTCACCAAAATTTGGTTTATCTTTTTTCATCTACTTTCCATGTCCATACTTTTTTGTTTCTTCTGGACTTCAGAAAGTGTTTCAAAATATATTTTGTGCCATTTATTTTTACACTATTTCTAGGAGAAGATGTTTATTAAACAAAAGAATAAAGGCTTTAAATAAAACATCACGTGGATGTCAAAGTTACAGGTTAATCTTAGCTGTTAATGATCTTGAACCACTGCTTGAAAACGCAGTAAATTTCTGTATATTTGAAAATGATAGACTTGCATTTCTTTTGAAAAAATTTTTATAATTCTGAATTTTTACTATTTCATGCCCTACCTAAATCAAGATCACCTAGTTTGTGGGACAGTGCCATACCCTGGATACTGTCAGGTTGGGGGACGTTTTTCCTGTGTTTTTTGCACGTCCCTTTATACTTGGTTCCTGTGGGACAGTGAGTTGTACCAGTTGCCCAAAATTATTAAATTTACATTTCAAGTTTTACATTCCAAACAAAATTTAATAAGTACTTTACAAAATTGGCCCCAAATGCCTTCACCTAAGTGTAGTAAGTCACGTAAATACAATAACTGTTTAGTTCTTGCTGACCTTCCTCTGATATCTGCCCTCCGGTGCGTGTACTGTGACGCTTTTCATTTAACATTCTTTCACTTGTACTTGAAAAAGATGTGTCCGCGTGGCCTTATATTTCAACATAGCCTTTCTGTTTCATTTTTCTAATTTTTTATTGTGTTTTTCCACTCCCGCTTACCCCCCTTGTCCCCTTTCCCTCCCCCATCACGACACTGTGGCCCATGTCCATGAGTCCTTTTTCTTATTGTTGCATGATATGTCATCAGACTGAAATGTTGTGCTTCAACCGTTCTCCTACTTTGGCCATTTAGATTATTTACAGTTTCTCACCATTGTGTATTGTACCAACAACCCAGGCCGTCCCTGGGAGTTGACCTAGTGCATGGTGCTCTCCAAAGCAAATTCTGCCAGGTGAAAACTTGATACCGTAATTCTCAACGGTAGTAAGAGGGAAGGGATTCTCGTTCATGGCACAGAAACCCAGTATATGTGGAGGCTGAGGAGTTTCTATTCCCTGAACTAAAGGACTCATGCTGTGTAACGGACACATGCTGACATGAGTTGGTCTTAATGATCAACAGTATGAAGTGGGTACAGATGCAGATCTTCACTGGGGATACTGAGGCTGACGCAGGGCTGCTCGGCAGCCTGAAATCGTTTCTTTCTTTTCCATGATGCAGATGGCCGTTACCTGTGGGACACAGCCAATGATTTAGTGATCTGGAAAGTGGTAGTCAGGTAGCTTCTTCCCAAGCGGGTTGTTCACGCTGCTGAGCGGGCAGAGAGAATGATAATGCGCGTGCGTTCAAGCTGCGGCTGCTGCGGCAGGAGGGGACCTGGCCTGTGTGGCAGCACCTACCAGCAGAGTCTTAAGTGCAGGGTTTTACAGGCTGCCAGAGACAGTTTCCAGGTAAAAGTCAATTCTCTGTTCTCGTTGCCTTTTTAAATAGATTTTTACCCTTGGGATTTTGAAAAAAAAATTAAATTACTGAAACATGGAAAGAATTAAAACAAAGAATACTCATATATATACACTTTGCCTAGACGGACCGATTGCTAACAGTTGTTACGTTGAGGTAACCCCTCCTTCTCCCTTTCTCCTTTGAAAGCAAGTCACAGACATCGTGGCTTTACCCTTAAGTATTTGAGTATGTTCTTGACACATGTTTGGATATGCTCTTGATACGTATTTGAGTATTGATACATACTTGATAAATACTCAAGTGTGTATCCAGAGCAAGGTCATTCCGTATAACCTCAATGCCGTTATCATTCTCAAAAACACTAACGTTGATAGAGTGATATCCAACATAGAGGCCGTTTTAAAATTCAACTTAAACTTTTTAATTTTTAATTGTTCCAGTACCATCCTTTAGAGGTGTGGGTTTTCTTTTTTAAATTACGCTCCGGTTAGTTATCATGTGTTTCTCGTGTCCTTTGCTCGAGAACAGCTCCGCATCTCTCTGTCGTCTTTTTTGTCGGAGTCTCACAGTTTGTTTCTGACTGTTTCTTCATGAGCGGAGGTCAGACATTTAGTTCGCGTGTTCTTCTCAGTGCATCTCGTCTGGAGGCATAAAGTGTCGCTTTGTCCGTGATTGGGGATGTTGGATTACTCCGTTATCGTGTTGTCTGCCAGCTTTTCCCGCGGAACATACACCTTTGCCCCTTTGTGAGTAACTGACATGCGAGCCAGTGCTCTGATATTGTGTGAATGTCCTGCACTCCCAGAAATAACAGCCTCTGATGATTCTTACCTGGGTCCACGCTCTCTGTTTCTGGGATTGCGCATTGGGCCAAGCTGTATTTAGGCGAGCATTTTAAATCGATGATAACCCACTGATTAAGACTTGATCTTTAATTTAGCTGCCCTTCCTCTTCCCTCATGCCCTCCCCCCCACACACACACTTTTTCTCCTCTTCCCAAAATAATATGTAATGATTTGGCTGTGACGTAAAGATTTATGACTGATTGTCTTCCCAGAATTATATCATCTCTATGTTGCCTGGGCAAATTTTTCCTTGTTTATTTGTGAGCCAAATACTTTTATTCTTTCTGTTCTGGTCCCATCTGTTTAATAATCTGATTTTGTCAGAGAATTGTCTTCCTGATTGCTTATAAAGTAGTGTTTAGAGGTTTGTTTGTTTTTTTTTTTAAGAGCAGATGGCTCTGGTATTGACCTACTTCTAGATGGGAAAGTTTTACTCTAACCTTCTTACTTGGTGTTAGGCCAATTTTAATATGAACAAAAGCCTTAATCCTTTATCACTATTCAGTATTTTTCTCTCCCTCCAAGTTCCTACTACTGGGTAACCACCACCGCTGAACACATGTAATCATATTTGTATCGACACAAATGGGGAACTTGCTGTTGTATTTTCTCCAAAGTCCTCTAGTCTCTAAGTGGAGCTAATGTGGTTCATTGTTTTGAATCCCGATTCCTTGCCTTATACTTTTCAGCTTGGAAGCAATGTTTATTCATGTTCTGTTTCATCTGCCAGCTAGCTCAAGCCTTTGCCCAAATCAGAGCCTCGTAATATTTGGTTTCTTATTCTAATCTCTTATTCTTTTTCTTTAAACTATGAAATGCAGCAAACATACAGAAAAGCACAAAACATAATATGACCAGGCACCCCAAGTCCTCAAGACAAAGGGAGCACGGTGCAGGGTAGAAGTACAGGCTCTGGGCCCAAAGGGGGCCCCTCAGTAGTGGGAGGCCTGGAGCAAGTATTCTGTCCGCAGAAGAAGCCTGTACCCGCTACACGTCGGTCCCTGTTACCGCAGCCCTCAGCAACCACCATTCTGCTTGTCCCTGTGCGTTTGCCTGTTCTGGGCGTTTCATGGAAGTAGAATTACGTACTCTGTGGCCTTTTATGCGGGCTGCTTTCGCTGGAGCAGACGGTTTTCACGGTCCATCCATGTTACAGCATGTTTCAGCCCTTTATTCCTTTTTTACGTCTGGGTAATATTCTCTTTCGTCCATTTTATGTTTCCACTTACGCCCATATTCCTCATTCATCCGCTGATGGACCTTTGGGCCATCTGTCCTCTTTGGCTGTTAGGAATGACGCCGCTGTGAACGTCTGCATACGAGTTTTGCGGACACGTGCTTTCGGTCCTCTGAGGCATGTATCTGGGGGTGGAACTGCTCGGTCGCGTGGAAATTCCATGTTTAACCTTTGAAGAATTGCCAGATTGCTTTCCAGAGATGTCACACCATTTTACAATCCTGTTTAATGTGCCGAGTCTCAAGTCTTTCCTCTGTAAAATGGGGATAATGAAAGTGCCTACCTCCTAGGGTCTCGTGAGGATTAAATGGTAGATTCCTAGAAGCATCTACGGTATAAATAATATAGTAAGTGTTCAGTATATGAGAGGAAGTGGTAGATCTGATGGTGGGTAAGACACTAATGAATGTTATTTTAATTCATTTTTCAATCTTATTTCTGAAATTATTATTAGATGAATCAGAATACTTGTTGCTAATAATTCATGCTTTAACCAGTTGGTTGGGCTTCATCTTGCAAATGGAAAGTTTGGCAGTTCAGTTCCTGGTCAGGGCACATGCCTGGGTTGCAGGTTCAGTTCCCCAGTCCAGGCACATACAGAAAGCAGCCAGTGTTTCTCTCTCACATCAATGTTTCTCTCCCTCTCTTTCTCCCTCCCTTCCCCTCTCTCTAAAACAAAATATATATTTTTAAAAACTCTAAGAGCTTAAATCCTTTGCAGAACTCTATTTGGATGAGTTTCGCATCATCTCCAGAACTTTAACCCTATGTTAGAGACTGGGATGGGGTGAGATGGGGGATAGAAATTATAAAATGCTTTAAGTTGTACACATGAACCCAGCAAACCGCATCCCTGCTCACACTGCAAGCCCCACCCCCACCAGAAGCTAGGATCCATTCAGTCAGTTGCCCCTTTGCATCGGGGCCCCTCTGTTATCAGGCACTCAGTACTTCTCTGCCCCCACAGCTGAGCTGTGGCAGGCCTTTGGCCACTGTGTTCTAGGAGTCTTCAGAGCAAGTGCTGTTTTTCTTTACAAAGGTTTATATTTTACTTTAAAAGGGGAAAGCATCTAATAAAAAGGCATTTGTTGTTGAAACAAGATTATCCCTAAATCCCAGCCACTCGTGATTTATTTGTTAGTGGACGTTTATTTTTATGGTGTTGAATAAGCCTGTAACATTATGACCTTTGAAACCTTTTTTAACCAAGTGCCTGAAGGTCCCCTTTATTTGGGACTCCTGGGATACATACATCCAGATATGGAACGCTGATGTAGATACCTTGTACTTTCAGAAAATACAGTACTCCGTTACTCCGCATCCAGAGATGTTTCCGGTTGTTTGAACGCTTATGAGCACTAAGTGCAATTAAGTAACACTCACGTAGTTCTCATCTTTGGCTAAAAATAAGATGGCAAATCCATTTCCCAGTCTTTGGAGAGCCCCTGGGACGATTTGCCAAAGGTACAAACCACTTCCCTCGTCAGAACATCACTCATGGAACAGGGAGCTGCCCCTGAGCCAGCAGAAGGAGCGTGTGCTGAGGACCGGGGTGCAGTTGCTGCGGGTGTGGAGTGGTGTTCGCGGGTGGGAGGGAGACTGGTGAGAAAGGGACAGGGCTCAGCTCACACTAGCTGCAGGTGCAGCCTGATAGTGATGGGCGTGAAGAGTCTGACAGGTGTGAGGGGATGCGCTGCCCGGAGTCCAGGTTTTGTAGGTACAGTGTGGGGGGTGAGTGTTTTTTCCCCCTAAACCATGTATTTTAAATTGTTACATGACAATCTCAGTACGTCACCTCATATTCCATGTATACGAATATGTAATTTTTAGTTAAAAAGTAAAAATGGCCCTGGCTGGTGTGGCTCAGTGGATTGAGTGCCGGCCTGTGAACCAAAGGTCATTGGTTCGATTCCTGGTCAGGGCACATGCCTGGATTGTGGGTCAGGTCCCCAGCTAGGGGCACGCAACAGGCAGCTGATCAATGTTTCTCTCCCTCTCTTTGTCCCTTCCTTCCCCTTTCTCTAAAAATAAGTAAGATCTCTTTAAAAAGTGAAAATGATTATTTATTAAACTTTTATTTTACATTTTTGACTACTTTGGAAAGTAGGCAAAACCTACTTTCCAGCTCTATCAAAGTATTTTTATGTAGTAGAATTAAAGTATATTGTAGTTATCAAAATAAGGTGATTACCACTTTATATTTATCAGCTATTGTTCTTCAAATGGCATTTTAGAAAATAACTATTATGACATGTTAATCTTTAGAGCCATAAAAAATATTCCGACAAATGCTAAGAGCTCAGCATTCCACTTTTTGATAAAAACGAAGAACTAGTATAAAACACAAGACAAAATAAATAGTGTGGCGTTTATGTAGTCTCTATATACGTGGCGTATTACCATGGTCCTTTTGAAACGATAGACTCCTGGGCTATGCTCAGCCAGAAGGCATGTGGAATATTTACCAAATATTTGGTATGTACTTCATCACTCAGCAAAATTATTGACTACTCACCGTGACAAGCCACTGTGCTAGGCACTGGGGACAAAGTGGTGAGTAAATGTGTTCTCTTCACCTACTGTTCTTAAGAGTTCAGTGGGGAAGATGGGCAAGAACAAATTAATTAAAACTGAAAGGAAAAATTACAAATTGTGGTGTATGTTATTAAGGAACAAACAGACCATTGTAGGTATAGACTTACCAAATTATAAAATTCCAGTTTCAGTTTCTTGCCTCTGCATTTCATACTTTTATCTTGTTCCATAATAACATAGAAAAGAGCGTATGGATTTGATCAAATCGTGTGCATACATTTATTTATGCAGCAAAAAATTGCTGATTGCTTGTGTGCCAGGCACTGTTCTGGACCCAGGAAAAGGAGCAGCGAACACATCAAAGTCCTTGTGTTTGTGGCGACTTCGCCCCAGTGGGAAGACAGCAAACAAACATGTGCTAAATGTTGGGAAGTGATCAGTGACATGAAGAAAAACAAAGTAGATGGAGGATAGTGACCAGACGCCATTTTATTTGGGTGGATTGAGAAGGAGTCTGTAAGGAGAGAAGGTTTCCTCCTTTTGTCTCATGGGTCAGTTCAGTTAATGAATGCAGAATGCAAGGTAATTTTTCTGTCTGTTGTTATCGTTCACATTCATGAAGAGAGCTATGAGGAGGTCTTTCTTCTTCCAGTCCCTACCTCCGTAAGAGGTAAATACCTGCTTTCTTTTCTTCATTTACCCGCACGTGTACGTGCCTAAGCACCTTCATCCATCCACCATCCATCCCTTTTACCTTTTATCCAAAAAAACATGCTTTGGTATCTGTTCCAAGTTTCCCAAATCTTGGGATATGATTTATCTGATTAAAAATTATGTTGTACAATTAAATGTCTTCCAGATGTTTTGTTATAACGTGGAAAAAGCTCTTCTGTCCAAACCCTTCTCCTAGCAAACTCTCAGCCGTTGAAATCTGATGTCTTGGGTGATCTTAGTGATCCCAGCCTCCCCGCCCCAAAGCCCTAAATAAAATTATACACCGCTCGAGTGTTCTATAGCATGGCCCAAGTCTAAAATAGGTAACTGGCACCCACCCCGCACCTCGCTGTTGGCTGACGGACCGGCACCATAAATAGCTCAACGCTACGCGATCGGGCAACAGCTAACAGAGATGGGATTTTTGTTCCCCAACACATACGTGTCGTTTCTGGTATTCAACAAAATCAGGGTCTAATTCACTGGACCCCAACTGTGACCTAGCTCTTGGGAGGATTGTGCAAATGAGTAGCCAAATTGTTTTGGATGGAATTCAAGATAGCCCGGTCTTGTACCAAATTCTACATCGCAGGTCAGAGCGTCCGAGCAGGGTTCGCTTTTGGTCCCTTCCGTGTAGATGAGTACAATGGCCGCTGCCCTCGGGTGACGCCGGAGAGTTCCTACCAATGAATTAAAAATTCTCAGGTGGGCCTGAGAAGACACCTTGGTAGTTTTATAAAACCATTTTTCTGGACCGAAGAGCGTGTTTTGAAAACCTCCCCACTGTTGGAATATAATGGTTCTTGTTTCTGATCTTCGCTGGAATGTATTGTTTTTATGTCAGAAAGATTTTTAAAGCCTGTAAGTTAGCAGAGCGTTACTTCATAAATTCCTTAGCAATAACTCAGAAGGTGAACCTTGGGGCATTTATCCAGATAAGTCTGTGCCCTTTTTTGTGCAGAGCATCGTTGGGCAGGTATCTAGGGATCATGCACAGGGTTCGATTCATGCTTTAGATATTTTGGCTTTTACTGGGTCTTTTCAGAATGGCAGTGTGTATGTTGTATTTCTTAGAAGTCAAAATACCAAACCTGAAATAAGTGAATTTAAAAAATTCCCTGTGCTAATTATTGATCATTGCTGTTCAAAATGCTGGGCACTGTTGCATCAAGTTTGGGACGAAAGTAAAGGAAGGGTCCCTGGTGCCCCCGCGACAGGCAGCTCTTCCCCCTAACGCTGGTTCCGCACTTGCGCTTACGGGCCTTCAGCACAGGTTGTAGTCGGAGCTTGACAGACCCAGGTACGGAGCTTTCCAGGGCACGCTGAGGAGCCGCGTTGATAGAACATTTTAAAGCCAAAGTTCCGTTCAAGAGCCCTGACCTTCAGTCTCCCGGAGAGGGCTGAAAAAAGCATTTATCTGTAGCTTTTATAACTGCATGGATATTTGCTCTAGGGGATTTAAAAGGGGAAGAAGAAAAAAAACCACGCAAACCACCGATTGTTTGTTTAGCAGATTGTAAACATGGCTGTGTGGATCCAGGCCCAGCAGCTGCAAGGAGACGCCCTCCATCAGATGCAAGCCCTGTACGGCCAGCATTTCCCCATCGAGGTGCGCCATTACTTATCCCAGTGGATTGAAAGCCAGGCGTGGTGAGTGAACACAGTCTCCTCCATCGTATTTCGTCAGGCGCAAGCACGGAAGTTTGGAAAGATAATGTGATGGACACTCCAAAACTTGTACGTTAAAAAAAGACAAAACATGACCCACAGAAAGGTGTTTAACCTCACCTGGGATTTTAGGAAGATGGAGTAACTCTTGGGATTTTTAAAATAGGGTATCTTCCCTTTAATAGTAAATTCTGGCTAAAAACATTTGAGCATTATAGGTAATAAAAGAAACAATTAACAAATATGTTTTGAGTGCCCATAGGGTGCCTGGCAGGGTCGTGGATAGTAGAGCTCCTATGAAAAAAATTAAAACCTTTGTCCACATGGAATTTAGTGCCGAATGGAGAGATCAGGTATATCTAATCACACAATTTAATAAAATGTATTCTTAACAAATTTAACAATGAAGACATTGGCGCTTTTAAGTTTATATGTCATTTATGTGTACACATTAAAGACTAAAAGACAATACACCAAAATACTAACTATAACTAATAACCATAGTTATTAACTATAACCATAACTATATCTTGGTGGCAGATTTAATGAGCATGTTTACTTTTCTTATTTTCCAAATTACCTTTATATATTCGAGGGGAAATTGTTTTAAAACTCTTGCAGAGTTACCACAGTGCAGTAAACTGGTAACAGAGCTGTTTGACGGACATCGGTGCGCCCCAGGCAGCTGGCTGTCCGCTGCTCCGCTCAGGGCCTGGCACCTGTCGTTTGGTTGCCCGCCGGCCGGTCCGACCTGACGCGTCCACCCTGCACTTCACTGCGCCGCCGCTGCAGGCGGTGGGTCGCCTTTGACAGCCTGGGCGGAGAGAGCCTTTACCCTGCTGTTGGAGGGGGGCTGGGTACCCGGCAGACACGTCGTCCTGGGGTTATTGCAATTGTGTGTTAGCAGCAGAATTTTCTCCAGAAACTAGAGAGCACCAGGAAGGCAATTTTCTAGGCAATTAAAAAAAATCTCAGCCTCCTGTAATTAAGTGAGAAAAAAGAGAGCTAACTGTGAGCATGTCGAGCGCGCCCTGTGTAGTGCTTTTCCATTTCCTTCTCTGCTGTAACAATCGGGTGAGCTCAGAAACACCTTAATAGAAAGTGTGTGTTGATTTAAAATTTCACTTAGTAGATTTCCCATGTCATCTTCTTTTCTTTTTAAAAAGATTTTACTTACTTGCTTTTAGAAAGAGGGGAAGAGAGGGAGAGAGGGAGGGAGGGAAACACTGATGTGTGGTAGAAACATGGCTCAGTTGCCTCTCCAAACCAGCGACCTTTCGCTTTGCAGGGTGACGCCCCTCCGACCGCACAGCCCCATCAGGGCCCACGTTTTCTTACCAAACGAATGTTCCGCAGCTCGTGTTGATATTAAGGGAGATCTGAGCTTTATTTCATTAGAAATATATTTTTTTATTACAGCGACATACACTATTATACCAGTTTCAGGTATACAATATAGTGATTAGACATTTATTTAACTTATGAAGTGACCACCCCAATAAGTCTAGAATTTTCCTTAGTTTTGGTTTTCTTAAGAATATAAAGATTTTAGAGACTTCCAGCCAAGATGGAGGCGTAGGTGGACACACTGTGCCTCCTCTCACAACCAAAGTTAAGGACATCAAAAATTTAGAACCAAAAAAAACAACCAGAACAGATAGAAAATTGAATTGTACGGGAGTCCAACAATGATTCACCCAGACCGGTAAGAGGGGTGGAGTCGGTGGCCCCCAGAGAGGGATCGCAGCAGGAAAAAGCAGTGGCTAGCAGTCCCAGACACGCAGGTGGCAGTTGGCACACTCCAGGCACACAGGCAGCGGTTACCAGGCGCAGGGAGGCAACGAGCAGACCCAGCGAGGCACACAAGGCAGCTGACTGCGGTCACACATTCATGCGCAGATAAGCCAGGTGAAAATGGGCAGCGAGGCAGACTGTGCAACTCAAGGCCCCAGTGCCAGGAAATAAAGCCTAAAAGCACCGATTGAAAACACTTGTGGGGGTTGAAGTGCCAGGTGAGACTCCCAGTCTCACAGAGGGGACTGAAATCCGAGAGAGAGTGGAGCATGCGCCATTGTTCCCTCTCTGACCCTGCCCCCACATACAGCGTCACAACTGTGTGACTGGGTTGCCCCATCCTGGTGAACACCTAAGGCTCCGCCCCTCATTCGTAACAGGTGCGACCAGACCAAAAACAAAAGAAAAAAATTGGCTCAAACAAAAGAACAAATCAAACCACCAGAGCCAATGCTTTTAAGTGACCAAGAGATAGCCAACCTATCAGATGCACAGTTCTAAGCCTTGGTGATCAGGATGCTCACAGAATTGGTTGATTTTGGTTGAAAATTAGATGAACAAATGAAGACTACAGTAAGTGAAATGAAAGAAAATGCACAGGGAACCAATAGTGATGGGAAGAAAACTGGGACTCAAATCAACGGTGTGGACCAGAAGGAAGAAAGAAACAACCAAGCAGAAAAGAATGAAGAAACAAGAGTTCAAAAAAATGAGGAGAGGCTTAGGAACCTCCAGGACATCTTTAAACGTCCCAACATCCAAATTATAGGAGTACCAGAAGGGGAAGAGGAAGAGCAACAAGTGGAAAACTTATTTGAACGAATAATAAAGGAGAACTTCCCCAATCTGGCGAAAGAAATAGTCTTCCAGGAAGTCCAGGAAGCTCAGAGAGTCCCAAAGAAGTTGGACCCAAGGAGGAACACACCAAGGCACATTATAATTACATTAACCAAGATTAAAATGAAGGAGAGAATTCTAGAAGCAGCTAGAGATAAGGGGACAGTCACCTACAAAGGAGTTCCCATCAGACTGTCAGCTGATTTCTCAAAAGAGACCTTATAGGCAAGAAGGAGCTGGAAAGAAGTATTCCAAGACATGAAAGGCAAGGACCTACATCCAAGATTGCTCTATCCAGTGAAGCTTTCATTTAGAATGGAAGGGAAGATAAAGTGCTTCTCAGATAAGGTCAAGTTAAAGGAGTTCATCATCACCAATCCCTTATTATATGAAATGTTAAAGGGACTTATCTAAGAAAAAGAAGATAAAAAATGTGAATAGTAAAAAGACAGCAAACTCACAGTTATTAACAACCACACCTAAAACAAAAGCAAACAGCTAGACCAGGAACAGAAACACAGAAATGGAGATCACATGGAGGGTTAGCAACTGGGGAGTGGGAGGAGGAGAGAGGGGGACAAGGTACAGAGAACAAGTAGCACAGATGGTGGGTAGAAAATAGACAGGGGGAGGGCAAGGATAGTGTGGGAAATGTAGACGCTAAAGAACTTATGACGCATGGGCATGAACTAAAGGGGGGCATGTGGGGGGAGGGGTGTGCATGGTAGAGGGGAATGAAGGGGGGAAATGGGACAACTGTAATAACATAATAAATATATTTTTTAAAATAAAGATTTTAAAGATTTTATTTATTTGTTTTAGAGAGAGAGGAAGGGAGGGAGAAAGAGAGGGAGAGAAACATCGATGTGAGAAACATCCCTCAGTTGCCTTTCACACGCGCCCGACCCGGTACCAAACCTGCAACCAGGAACGTGCCCTGCTCGAGAATCAGACCGGTGACATTTTGCTTTGCAGGATGACGCCCAACTAAATGAGCCACGTCAGCCAGGGCAAGAATGTAAAGATTTTGATAAAATTCTTCAGTTCTTCATGTTTATGCTAGGAAAAAGAATTTTTTGGCTGAGGATTAAGTATAAGAATAGTACTTGGCTTCCAGGAGTCCTGCTCTGAGACTGGTCTTCTCAAGAACAGCTTCCTCAGACGAGGAGCGTGACTGCCCGTCGCAGCGGGGGCAACGCAGGGCCGTCATCATTCCATCCAGGCTTCTATTTAATTTAGTCTGTTGAGCATCTACATTTAGAATTGGCCTTTCTCTACTGCCTTCTCCAAATGCAGGTTTGGGCATATTATTTGATGAAGTCTGTTGCCGCTGTTTGGGCACACCTGTGTGTGCTTCTGTTTGACATTAGTTGCTGTCCCCATAGGGTTAGAGGTAACAGCACTTTTTAAAAACTCCTCACCTGAGGATATGTTTATTGATTTTAGAGAGAGAAAGGAAGAGAAGGAGGGGGAGAGAAACAGATACAGAAACATTGATGTGAGAGAGAAATATCAGTTGTTACCTTCCATACACATCCTGATCAGGAATCGAACTTGCAACCTAGGTATGCGCCCTGACTGGGAATTGAACCCACAGCCCTTTGGTGCATGGGACAGCGCTCGAACCAACTGAGCCACCCACCAGGGCGAGATGATGGCACTTGTTGGCCACCACCAGATCTCTTGTTGGCTTCAGACCTGGGCAGCAGGAGCTGAATGTTACTTCAGTCTGGAAGCTGTTCTGACTAATTTAGTCCTGCCAAATAGCCAGTTGTTACCTAAATTGTTTAAAAAACAAAACAGAGTCAGTGAGTGGTGGAGAATGGGGAGAGAGGGAGGGGAAGGAAGGACCCACTGTCCTAACCCTGTCACCAGTTACATGGCTCTGAATTAGCACCAAGTCCACAGAATGGGTTTTCCAATGCCTGCAGGTCCCCTACCTGCATCTGATGGAAAGACTTACAAGAATGTTCTGTCTTAATATCTCATTTCCAAGGCTTCGTAGAAACAGCAATAAATGTTGTTTCACCTGTCTTAAGAAACACTCTATGTGAAGTTAGCAATATTGTCGAGGGTGGAAAAACAATGTAGAACATTCTTAACCCTGTGGCCCTCACACCCGTGAAAGGGGCAGCTATAAACCGGGATTGTCCGAGCCCTTATTTCCTTCTGTGTCCGCACAGCGCTCTCCCTCTCCCTTCTTCCCTAGCAGGTAGCGTAAGCACCAGAGCACGTCGGTAGGAAGGACAGAAGACAGTATATTGTAAAAAGAAAATAAACTACGATACAGTTCACGGAGGTAGTTAGTGGATTCGGAATGGATGAATGTAGGCATCTAGCCAATTTAAAATGAACTCTCCTGAAATTTGCAGTGTTCTGTAGAAATCACTTTAGCCAAAGAAAGGCATGATGTGTTGAGGATGCATTGACGTAGGCTCATGTGCATGTATGTATACATATGTATGTAATTTCTTTCCCCTAGGGACTCAATAGATATTGATAATCCACAGGAGAACATTAAGGCCACCCAGCTCCTGGAGGGCCTGGTGCAGGAGCTGCAGAAGAAGGCCGAGCACCAAGTGGGGGAAGATGGGTTCTTACTGAAGATCAAGCTGGGGCACTACGCCACGCAGCTCCAGGTGGGTGTGAAGGCCGGGTCATCTGCCGGCACGCGGTGGCCGCCTTCTCTTTCCAGCATCAGCGCCCGGGGTTTTTCCTG